>JANZLH020000119.1:1062081-1077862 GCA_026770325.2 Erythroxylum fimbriatum | reverse complement strand
TTTGCAGAATTGGGATTTCTTTCATATTTTTCCTCTTTTCGATCCTTTTTCGTCTTTACGGCATTAAAAACCACCTGAGAATATTTAACAATTAATTCCATTAATTTATGAATACCAATTTCGCAAATCAATAAATATTAAGTCCAAAATATATGCAATTAAATTGACTTATCATTTCACTTAGATTCTTATCTTTTGAAAAGGATCGAAACGTTTTATTTGTGTTAGAGAACAATATATTTTATTGTTAACGGATCAAATGAGACTGATATTCTAAAAAATTGGATTGGAAGTTAAACTGATAAGATAAAAAATTTAAGATTTAAAAAGTTTAACCGATACTAGATCATGCTAAAGATTGAATAAAATTAAATAATTTGAAATATGAGTCAAAAGGGATTATCCTTATCTATCAAAAAAATTAGAAGTTTAATTGAAAAAGTGAATTATTAAATGAAAATCAATTAATTTACTTTGGTTTATAAGAATTTGTTAATTAATAAAAATTAACCGATTAATTAATAGATTGATCAGTTTTTAATAACAAGAATTATTAAAGTAGATCGAATGAAAAAGTTAGATAGCTCAAGATTTTTATGGTTGAACCGGCCAAACCGGTTAGAGTTTTTAATAAAAAATATATTATTAATTTTTTATTCGAGATAATTTAATATTTTAAATTATTAAATAATATATGATAGATAAGTTTAATACAAGAGTAAGATAGGAGTAAGGTGATCAAAAGGGAAAATCAAGTCAAGCTGATTATCAACGAACAAAATGAGTAAAGTAAATCTTATATGCAATTTAAGTGAGTTTTAAAATAATAAGTAAAGATCAAATATAATTTTTGAATTGCTCATTTCAATATTTTAGAAATTCAATCATTAAATAATCATTAACAATTAGGCATAGCACATAAATATTTTTATAATTAAGAGAAAATTTATAGAAACTTTTTTAAAATTTTCAAATAAAAATTGAAATTTTTTGAATTAATTTTAAATTAAAATTTTGTGAAAAGAGTGTTTCATCTTTGAAAAACTTGAAGGTTGCAGATTTCAATTTGTTCTTTTCATAAGTAGCCGAAAGTTTGACATCGACTAACATATAGAATGGTTAAAAATAGAAAAAATGGGCTTGAGACATCACCAAAACGTATGACTATCGGACTGCCTATCAGTAGGGCAGTTAGTCAAAGAATTTAGATCGATCAATCAATGGTATTTTTTAAGCTAGACATATTGGGAGTTTGTCAATGTTAAAAAGGCCTAACTCACCCTCAAAAGTTAGCTCAAAAGGGGGAGGTTTGCACATTATTATAAACTCTTGAATGCCCTCCTAGTTGTCCGATATGAGATTCCTGACACACCCCCCTCAGTTCATAACAGGACTGGACATCTGATGGACATATTGGGCAAAGGGGCATAACCGGGCACTGCCCAAAACCATCGAGACAAACTGGCTCTGATATTATGTTAAAAAGACCTAACTCACCCCCAAAAATTAGCTCAAGAGGGGGAGGTTTGCACACTATTATAAACTCTTGAATGCCCTCATAGTTGTCCGATTTGAGATTCCTGACAGTCAAAATTAAGCGATTGATTAAGTGCTCGACAAGTTGATGTTTAATTGAGTGTGTTTCAATTAGTTGATAGACATATTTGAATATGTTTTAAATATAAATAATCAGGTGCAAATTGTGGGAAGAACTATTGATATTAAGGGATCTAAAACTTGTTTTGAGTCAATTTGATAACACTTATATTGTATATAAATATGATATAAACTCTTGGTGATACTTAAGCTTAATTAGGTCCGGTCTAGTTTGAATGAGTATCGGGTCAATTTGAATATTTTTTTTATAAAAATTGTAAACCATAGGCTAGGTTTGAGCTAAGATTGTCTAGCTCAATTCGATTTGAAAGTTGAAAATTCTAAGAAAATGACTAATCAAACTTTCAGCAAAGACGCTTTGGAAATGCTAGCCTTACAACAGACGGAAAAGAAGAAGAAGCTTTACAAAGTGTTCCCTGTAGAAGAAAAACGTGAATCCAAAACCATAGACAATGTTGGCTTAATTAGTGCAGAATTGCCAATATAATACCAAGTCATCGGTGACTTCTTCATTTACATCGAGTTTCAAAGATTCTGGCTGCCCCGTCAACTAAGTAAAGAAACTCGTGTGTTTTTTTCTTCCTTTATTCTCAAATAAAAAATTCTAGAGCAGTAAAAGACATGAACTAAGGAGATATGATTAAACTTCAAAGTATGAGCTCGACCAATTCATGACCTATTTCTACGGTACAATTGATTATTTTGTAACAATTGATTTAAAGAATTAATTGTCAAACCTGTTGACATATTCTTTATTTCAATCCTTTTATTTTAGTTGCTCTAAACGTGTCTGATATGATCAAACATTTGTATCGTTCATAATCACGTTATTAAAAGTTCTAAATATATATTTTAACTTGTTTTAATTTTTTACATTGCAAAATTACAATAAGTTTACCTTGATTGCATAAGATAGATGTTAGTTTCTATCCTACAGTCAATCGATTTGAACCACAATGATTATTTTTTACTTAGGAATCTCCAAATTCTCTTGTTCATAAGAAATCTGTTGTTCTTGTTAGTTGACTCCAAACCTAACTCACCTGCCTTCTTCAGTCGGCAAATATACTTCCAATTCACTTTTCCAATTCCTTTCTCACCTTTTCCTTTACTTCATAGAAACTGCTTCATCAGTTTTTCTATAGTTTTAATAAGTCTTTTGGAGAGGAAAATGTAAGAGCACCAGTAAATTTGCATTGACATAATTACCTACTTCAAAAGCTGAAATTTACCTTCATAAGATAGGGTTCTATTAGTCCAAGAACCTAATCTTTTCTGAATTTTTTTTCTATTAAAGGAAGACATTCACGAAATCTTAGTCTCCTGGATGAGATAAGAATGCCCAAATACAGAAAATGCGGGTCTTTCTTTTCTATGCTAGTAGCTTATGACAAAGAATTTGATAGGTGAGCAGCACTTTTGGATAGTAGGAAGTAACTTTTGTGAAAGTTGATACTAAATCCAGACAGCTCCTTAAAAGTATGGAGAGTACTCATCAAAAGAGAAACTGAATGAGCATTTGCTCTACTTAGAAGAATAAGATCATCTGCAAAACATAAGCTAGTTAGTGAAAACTTCTTACATTTGGAATAGTATCCGAAGTTGGAGTCAGTTGAAGTATTGTGTTTCAACATAAAGGTGAGAACCTCTATGCAAATAAGAAATAGGTAAGGAAAAAGAGGATCCCCTTACCCAAGTCCTTTGTTGCCTTTAAACATCTCTGTGGGGTTTCCTTTAATCAATATTTCATATGAGGCAGTGATAATGCATTCTTGAATTCATTTGATAAACTTATGGGGAAATTTCATAACCTCCTGTAGCAAGAATCTCCAGTTAACATTATTAAAATATTTTTGTAGATCCACTTTAATAGTGCAGTTTTGAAGGCTTCTTCTTTAAGTGTAGCCTTTCAAAAACTCCTGCAATAAAAGGATATTATCCACAATATGTCTACTTCTCATAAAAGCACTTTGATTCTCACTAATGAGTAAGTGAAGAACATCCTTTAGCCTGCTTTCCAAAATCTTGACAATGATCTTATAGAAGAAATTAGTATATGATATAGGTCTGAAATCGCTCCAAGTGGTCGGGTTAGAACTCTTAGGGACCAAACAAAGAAAGGTCTTGTTAATCTCTTTAAGCAAGACACCAGTTTGGAAAAACTCTTATACATCTTTAACAAATCTCCCTATGTCACTCCAAGTTTTTTAATAAAAAAGACCATTCAAGCCATCTGGACACGGGACCTTAGAGATATTAATATTAAAAACTGCCTTCTCTATTTCTTGATTGTGACATGTCTAATTAGCAAAGAAGTTTCCTGTTCAGGTTTCTTGGTTGTAACAAATTGCCTAAGATCCACTCCAATACCCACCGAATGACCCTATGTGCCTAAGGGATTTCGATAAAAATTCCTAGCTTCCTTTAGAATTTCATCTTGTCCAAACAAAATTTCCCCAGATTTGGATTTTATGGAGGTGATTCTGTTGACATTTCTTCAAGCTATCACTGAATTGAAGAAAAGTTTTATACATTTGTCCTCATCCTTAATCCAATTAATTATTTCTTTCTGCTTCAATAAAGGACAATAATTATCTACTATTTGCAAGTAAGTCTTAAGGGCTTCCCTCTCAGCTATAGTTAATGTACAATCAATAGGGTTAGTTGTCAAAGATTTCTGAATTATCAATAGCTTGTTTCTTGCTTTTTCAATCTCCTTTTTGGAATTCTAATTTCTCCTTAAATTTAACATCTCCAATTCCTACTTAATAGTCTTAGAGGTTTTGCGAACAAATGAACTACTTAGAACCATAGATCTTATACTATAATTCCTTAGTAACTGCTTCTTGAAAGCCCTCCACATTAACTAAAAAATTGTTGAATCTGAAAGGGTGATGAATTCTAGTCATTTTAAACAAATTATCAACCTTGATAGGGGTATGACCAGAAATTCCTAAGTCTGAGAAATTGGCTGAACTTTCTAAAAAGGAAGTTAACCAGTCTACATTCACTATAGCTCTATGTTGAGCAAGTTTTACAATTTATAAAACCCTCAATAATCGCAAGCGCATGGGTCGATCCCACAAGGAGGGTACTAGCCTAATCCTAAGTCGTCTAAGGTTCAGAGAAAAGAATAAAAAGAAATTAAAAATGCACATGTGAACACGGAAAGTAAATACAAGAATTGTAACAAAACATAATTAAACTAAGCAGTCGCACAGGTCATAATGGAAATCCATCAAGAGAGTTAATCAAGTTATGAGATAGAGGATTTTACCTATCATTAGTGCTAATCTAGCCATTTATGTGTTCACAGGGTGTCGGTTCTAGACGGTCGTATGGTTGATTACTCTCTCTCAAGTTATAACCATTAAATCCTAAATTGTAAACCTTAATCGAATTATGCAACTTGTAATATCTCAATTCAAAAATTACCTGCAATGCTAATTAGTTCTAAAGATTAATGGTTTAAAGGTTCTAAAACTTGTTTTGAGTTAATTTGATAACACTTATATTGTATATAAATATCATATAAACTTTGGGTGATAGTTAAGCTTAGGTCCGGTTTAGTTTGAACGAGTTTCGGGTTAAGTTTGATTTTTTTTTATAAAATTTGTATACTTTAAGTTAGGTTTGAGCTAAGATTGTATAGGTTCAATTCGATTTGAAATTTGAAAATTTTAAGAAAACGACATCATTTGAGTGAAATGATATCATTTTCATTTTTTATTTTAAAAAATAAAAATAGGTTGAATCAGATTCAGACTTAAGTTGTATAGTTGGTGCTCAATCGAGTTTTGGACCAAGCTTAGGCTTAGACGAACCTAACCCGACCTGACCTATTGTCAAGATTGATGTATTGTGAAGTTAAGAACAAAACTTTTACATCATATTTAAGTAATTAAGATAGGAATCGAGAGAATTATTAAATTATTTAAATTTTGTCTTCACTCATAATCAATAAAACATGTACAATGCTCCTTTTCACTCTAAGAAAAAAGTACTATAAAATTTCATCTTCACTATAATAAATTTTCAAGTAAATTTTGATAAATAAATAATTATATGAGCAAAACAATATAAGTTAAATTTATAATTCTTTTCTATTATTTTTATTGGTATTCTGATTATTGTATAATTTTCCTATTTCAATTTGTCACGATTTTAAGTAATTCATTTATTAAATTTTTAAACAAGTCAAAGAGAATACATAGACAATTCCCCGCGATAGCCCATGCCAACCAGTATTTTTAAAAAGCATTAGTCACGTCTAATCAAGCCTTCCAGAAAGAGGCTTTAGAAATGCTAGCCTTACAACAAACGGAAAAGAAGAAGCTTTACAAAGCGTTCTCTTTAATAGACAATGTTGGCTTAGGTAGTGCAGAATTGCCAACCAAGTCACCGGTCACTTCTTCATTTGCATCGAGTTTCAAAGATAGCTGCCCCGTCAGCTAAGTAAAGAAACTTACATGTTTTTTTCTTCCTTTATTCTCAAATACAAAATTCTAGAGCAGTAAAAGACATGGACTAAGGAGATATGATCAAACTTCAAAGTATGAACTCGATCAATTCATGACCTACTTCTAAGAAACAATTGATTATTTTGTAACAATTGATTTAGAAATTAATTGTCAAACCTGTTGACATATTCTTTAGTTCAGTCCTCTAAACGTGTCTGATATAATCAAACTTTTGTATCGTTCATAATCAAGTTATTAAAAGTTTTAAATATATATTTTAACTTGTTTTAATTTTTTACAAGGCAAAATTACAATAAGTTTAATTTGATTACATAAGATAGATGTTAGTTTCTATCCTGCAGTCAATCGATCGGTTGTAGATTTTGTAACATAATTAATCAAAGACATTCTTTATCTTATGCGTATTTGTTTAATTAGCTAATATATAAGATAAAGTTTATGAGATAAATATATTTTGCAAATAAATTATGATAATATCATAATTATGAGATTTATATTACATTTACAGATGATCTGTACATTATTCCTAGTTATTAATCTGATAAGATTGGGCATTAATAGAGAGTAAAGACTAGCAAATATTATGTTTCTTCTCTATGAAAGAAGTAGTCAGTTTCATATATTGATGTATGAAGATTTTTTTTAGAATTTAAAATTTTATTAAAGAGAAAAGAAGTTTAGTGTACATTTATAGAGGACTCTCCCACGTGAGATAAAACGACAAAGATAACACTAAAAAACACATAAGAAGAAAACAACAACGTTGAGAACTAATTTTGGAGAGGTTGTGCGACGACATATCCATAATTAGAGTAAAACGTCTACCACCTTTCTCAAAACTTCAGTCAGTTACTCAATTGGGGGGGAACACTCTGAAGGTTGCGACACTATGATGGCGGTGCAGTGGTTCTTCTGTCTGTCTCTAGGCTAGAAGGGAATTCTCATCTCAGGTAGGATATCATAATCCTTAAGGTTTTGTGAATCTCCTAAGAATAACAAGCTTCATTTGAATATCAGGAGTCTACAGGTGACAACAGAGGACCTTCCTTCATGAACTCGGCTGGTGAGGTAGTAGATCTAGAGGAGGGACGCTAAGATACACTCGCATACCTACAGGTGAGTCAGATTCCTTCTAATCTTCATTTCTCTCCTTCTTTCATGAGTAAGTAAACTTGAAAATTTGCTTGAGTTGCTCAGGAAATAGATATGCATGAATAGCACTATTTTCTTTACTGTATCCCAAGTTGTGTGAACCCATTGTAGGGAGTCTGTAATCTATGAGTAAACATTGAGGACTATAAGAGAGAGTAGAGTGTTAGATCCCCCTTAAACCTTCGATTGTTTCTCTCATTCCAAATTGCATAAAGACAAGTTGCAACTGTGACCATAAGTATTTCCTTATCACATTTTGAGGTATGCAGTTGAGATATCTCTAGTAAGATATCTGTGAGGCTACAATTACTAGTACTAGGGGAATATAAACTAGAGATTGTAATCCACTCCTCTTTAGAGAAACCACACTAGAAGAAAAGATGATCCTTAGTCTCCTCCTCTAGGTTGCAAAGAATACAAAGCTTAGAAGAGGATAGGAATTTCAGTCTATCCATAGTGCAAAAGCATATTCAACATGGCTAGCCAAAGGAAAAAGTTGGCATTCCCTTTGAGAACCTTGCTCCAAATTAGGGAACACCACCCTATTCTTGTAACTGCCCATCTATAAGGCTTTTAGCTTTCTTATTTGTGATTTCTAGTATAGGTACCCCATCCCATAAGTATATATCATTCTCCCCGAAGCTTCTGTATTGAGGAATGGACAAAAGTCTTAGTACTTCTGAGGAAAGCAACCAATTGTCATTTCTAATTATTTCGTGAAGCTTAGCTTTCTTAGAGAACCTTCCCAATAATGATATTACCAACTGATTATGAATTAAATCCCCTTAACCTATCGAGTTATCATACTATAAAGAGATTTTATCTCCTGCCCCAATTTGACAAGTAATATGATGCTAAACTTCTTCCCTCAATATGAGAATTTGGTTGAAAAACTAAGAGCAACTGTCTTTAATTCTTAGAGCCCAAAAACTCTCACCCTTTAATATGTAAATATGAATCCATTTGATCCACAATGATTGTTTTTTTTACTTAGGATTCTCCGAATTCTCTTGTTCATAAGAAATATATTGTTCTTGCTAGTTGACTCCAAACCTAACCCACTACCTCCTTCGGTTGACAAATATGCTTCCAATTCACTTTTGCAATTTCTTTCTCACCTTTTCCTTTACCCCATAAAAGCTGCTTCATCAGTTTTTCCACAGTTTTAATAAGTCATTTGGAGAGAAAGATGTAAAAGCACCAGTAAATTTGCATTGACATAATTACTGACTTCAAAAACTGAAGTTAACCTCGATAAGACAGGGTTCTATTAGTCCAAGAACCCAATCTTTTGATCATATCTCCCTCCTCCGACATCCAATTGAGGTAATTCTTGTGGAAATGGTTTTCTAATGCATGTAGATATCTCTCCATAAAATTTTGTAACAATTGTAGTTGATTTGAGGAAGTTTGTATTAGAGCAAGTAAGAGGTCGGCTAAGAGAGCATGATTAGGGTTTTGTACATGTTGTGGTATTTCGATGATATCTTGAGTTGTATAACTCCGATTGAGGCGATTCTTGCTTTAAATTAAACAATAAACTTAAAGCTATGATTTTATTTGAAGAAGTCAATTTTAGTTTCGATTGAAGGGTTTCAAATTCTGTTCGCAAACAGGAGAATTAAGTTCAATCATAGTGACTGGTTAGTTTGGGCTCGCCATGGAGCATCTTATGAGCAAATTTTGGGATGTTTTAAAGAAAAAAAAATATAGTAGTGAATATGAATCGAAATTGTCCAATAAGGGGTTCAATGAACGAACCATTTGGGGTAATAGCCACGCTAAAGGTATTATGTTTTCGCAATAGGGTTGGATTCCGGGAACGGGGTCCAACAATTAGTATCTAAAGACACTATAATTTTTGTTAACCTCATTTTCTCAATATTAATTTTAATACAAAAATAATTACATACTATAAACAAATCATCCTATAAACAAATAATAATGAAATCTAAAGAACATATTTTCTTATGAATGTATACACAATTATCGTAACTAGTATAATGATTTATGAAATATCACATTATATATAAATTTTCTCACATCTTACTTATGTGTATATATATTACTCTATTTAATAATAATTATCCAATTATTATATAAAAATTTTGTAATGTAACATATAATTTATATATTATATATAATTATGTTAGGAAAAGGTGAATCAAAATTAACTTAATGAAAAACTATTTGGCAATGGGTTTTTAAATCCTCATGAAATGGTACTATATTTCTTCCTAATTAATCGAAAATGACGTCGTTTACCTTAACAACAAACGACATCATTTTCTACTAGGTTATTAAGACAAAAAACCTCTCTTAGTTTTCGTGTTAGCCGTCAACATTTCTCTTCATTCACGGTCCAATTACCATCGTCCCCTCTCTTATGCTAGTTGTTTGTTATGGTCATCACTGACGAAGAAGCATCCTTACCTGTGTTGCTATTGTTCTTATTTTCTATTTTCAAACCCTCCTTTTTGTGCTCTATTTTACTAATACGTTTAGGTGTTTATTGTGAGTTTTTTTTTTTGTTTTGCGATCAATGTATGGGTTTTATTTGTGTTTGTGTTTGGAAGATGATTTATTTACTTCCTTTCTTGGTTGTATATGCTATGATTTTTTTACCACCTTTAATGCTTCTTAGAGGAAAGCCTGCTAACTATTTGATGAAATGTCTGTGAGAGTATTTAACTCTTTTTTTGTTATGGAAAAATAGTATTTTTCAGTATAAACCACCTGTTCATATTGAAAATTTCACATTTTTATTATAATAGTAATATAACCTTATGTAGAAAATATTATATTTTTGTACATAAAGAACATGGTCATGTGTACTCAACTTTAAATTCTAAAATTTAGATATAATATAAAGGGAAAATGGATAACTTTCATTTCAATAAGGATAACTTTCATCACAATATATAGGTAGATTGAAGATGCATAACTACTAAACTGTAGTACTTTGACTTATCATTGAGAATTTAATTCAACATAATAAATTTTATGCTAAATTGACTTTTCAGAATATAGCTCTTAATATTAATTCATCGAGAAATGTCGACATGGCGACTAGTTTCCAATGGTGGAAATGAATTTCGCTGGGAGGAATGTGGCAAAATTGTCTCTAATGAAGAAAAATAAATGTAGAATAAATACCCTCTTTCTAAACTAATATCCCCTTGCCTTCCATGGCCGATCTTCTTCTTCAAGGTTTTTACTATCATCTGAACTACCTCACTTTCTTTATTATCTGGATCTCATTTCTTGTTATGAAGCTATTATATATATGAACATTTGATTGTATATGTTATATATTATGTAAAGCTTGCTTGAATCTTTAAAAGAACATAGATGGAAGTGGAGGAGGTGGCAATGTCACGATAGTGTAACACCCACATACTCCCTGAGAGGATATACAGATGCCACGCAAAACATACCTAACCCATAACATACCTAACACAAACCAAGATACTCCAGAAGTTCCTTGAAAATAAAGCAACATAATTCACATTCATAATTTGTTGAGTTAAAAATAGAACATATCATACATCTTGTACTTATCAAAATACATGCCATAAATTTTAAATTCATCCTGTAATGAGGTTATTACAAACCATATACACAAAATACAAAATGCATTATCATATTAATTACAATTCAAAAAAAAACTGGACATTTTTCAAAATAAAACACATCCTTCTTGGCCACTGTGGTTATCTTTGTCCCAGTCTCAAATCTTCTTATCAAAACCAACATGGAGGCAAAATCACCTTGCTAAGCATATGAACACTGTCACGTACAAAAATTCATCAACATTTCCCTAACAAGTTATGAAAATATTTAAAGTTAACTTTATTCTCAAAATCTAGTGATGACTTACCTAGTCATTGCAAAATGCTAACATATTAGTGATGAATTTCTTAAATGGTCTGAAACATTCGCACTTTCTACGACACTTCTCGACAATCGTGAAAAAATATATTCATTTATCAAAATTTTATGCCACGATTTAGATAATCATTGCAAAATGACAATTATTGGCCATGAATTTTTTTTCCGTGACATTTTTTTCACTCCATTTATGACGATTCAAGATAATTGTTGCAAAATATACTAAATTTTCTATGGCTACTTGCAATGATACTTATTTTCATCACAAATTTGTCATATTGGTGACGAAATTCTGCTATCATCATAAAAACTTACACCTATTATGATGATTTTTCGTAATCATCATAACATATATTCATTTATCGATGATTTTCAATACCGGCTCAAAATGTCTGACTTATTGTAACGAATTTATGTATCATCGCAAAAGGTAACTTTTAGCGACAATTTTATAATCGTCACAAATTAAAATGTAGCCAAAACATACATTTGCTACATTTGTTGTAGTGCAATATTGAATTCATATTTTATGTCAATGTCACAAAAACATTACTCTTATCATCAAATTTTTTTATAACATCATACTTTCATATTTATTTACTACTTTAAATATCTGATTCAAATATTGTTAAATAAAGCTCATCCTAGGTAATAGAATATTTATATTTATGTATGGAATATTTCATACTTATGTATCCTTGGTACAAATTATTTATGTATTCTTGCAAACAATTAAAGATTATTGTTAAAATTAAAGTTAATGTTATTGTAGATGAGGTTGAATTCAACAATTCCCCTATGTAGTTATAATAAAATTAATAAACTTGTGATAATAATTTACTGTAAACAATTCAAACAAACATATGAAAGAATTTGTTGAACCAATGGAGATTTTAATTGAAGTTTTAATGATAACAGAGCATAATACTATTGACAAGTTTTTAGTATTAATGAGAAGGAGTAAGGGAACAAGGAGATGTTTTGCACTCTTTGAGGTCAAGACCAAGTCAGTAAATAAATCAACACATAGCAAGATTATTTCATACATTACTTATTATAAGTTCATCTTAATCTTCTTTGATAATCTAAGAGGCTCATCATGCATTTATATTTCATCTTTTTTTCATTATATGAGTCTTTAAATTCATCAAGGGAAACTAAAAATTTTGATTTTAATATAAATCCTCTTAACCTTTCAAATAATCTTTAGGGAATATTAGGAAGTGTTTTAATCATGCTTGGAATAAAAATTGATTTTGAGTATTTAAAAATGTTAAAATTATATTTTTGGGGTGATTGGTCGACCTATATGTGTTAGTAGTCAATCAATATAAGTTAAAGTTATCAAATTTGATGTACTGTAAGTTTGTAGAAATATTGGTTAATGTATTAGTTGACCAATTTACCATATTGGTTGATCAGTATGTTCACCAGACAACCAATATACCAATGACTAGTGAATCTGAAGCCTTTAATACATATTGGTCTATTAGTTTTGGTATAGCTATTGTAACAACTGGTTCTTGACTCCAACAGTTATTTTGGGTTTCGAAAAGCACTATAAATAAGTATTCTCTATTGGTTTTAGCATCAAGAAGCTGTTAAGTATTCCATACACATATTTATAACTTTTTTTAAGCACTTATGGTCTTATTTAAGTGAGTGAGCCTTTTGTGATTACCATAACATCAAAGTGAGAAACTTTTGAGTTGTAAGTTGGTTGTTGGGTTTGGTATCATTGTATTAGGGTTATTAAAAGTGATTTTACAAGATTGTACAAAGGGTATTCTTTCCCTTAAAAGATCTATAGTGGGAATCCAAGATGAGTCTTAGGGGTGGACGTAGGCAAGGATTGTTTGCCAAATCAATATAAATTAGTGTGTGTTTCTCTTCCCTTACTCTTTGTTATAATTTAATTCATTTTTTTTCTTTCATATATACATTTATGATAACTTATGGAACTTTTATAGAAGTATCAATCATAAGGCAAAATCTTAATTTCACCTAATTCACCCCCTCTTGGGTGCCATTAGGGAGTACAAGGGGTAATAGAATATTTCTAGTAGGTTAGTATTTCTAACAAAATCCTATCAAAAAGATCATAATGACATACTTAGGAGCATTTTCTTCATTCTTTAACCAACAGGATCAAAATATTAATAAAGCCCTTTTTTGATAGATATAACTATGAAATTTTCACAATAAAATTTTAGAGCCTTAAAATAGAGTCTATAACTCCTAATGATAAAATGAAGTTCTAAAACCATATTACATGATAAATAGCATTATAATGCATCATATATTCTCCCTTCATGGCCAAAGAAGTTGTAAGAATTTGTTTGACACTTTTTTATGAAACAACTCCTCCTATGATCATAAAAATATGCCCAAAAGTGCATTTATTATCATCCTTGGAGCTTATATAATCAGAATTACCAAAACCGACCTCTTTAAGAGTGTTAGTATGTTGATGTATTAATATAATATCCTTGGTACTCTGTAGATACATCAAGAACTCTTTAGCCGCTTCCTAATGGTTTTATCCAAGATCACTCAAGTGTTTAATAAGCACATCAATCACAAAGGAAATATCTTGACATATGCATACTTGAGCATACATTAGGTTGCTAACAATAAAAGTTTAAGGGACAACTTTCATTTGCTCTCTCTTAACTTCATTATAAGGACATTGTGTCTTGGAGAACTTATCAACCTTCACAACTAGATTATAAAAAAAAGATTGTATATTAAACTGTTTTAAGTTATGATCAATATAAGCATTAAGACTATTTGGGAACACCATTTTCCATATCACAAAAAATATGTATAGAAAATATATATGATCCTTTACCAAATTCTTTCATGTGAAAATGGACAAACAATTTTTTTTCTCAATTAACATATCATTGCCACTAGCAATAAGTAAGATATCATCATAATATAAAACTAAAAATATATACTTACACTCACTGACCTTTATGTATATACATTGACCAATAATATTTTATTTAAGCAGTTGGTGATGGAAATTTCATCAAACTTAAGATACCACCATTTTAAACATTGATTCAATATATAAATTGACTTTTGAAACTTATGAACCATGTTTTCGTTCCCAGTTACATCAAAACTAGTAGGTTAAACCATGTACACATCTCCATTTAAGTCTCCATTAAAGAAAATCATTTTTACATCCATTTGATAAAGATGTAAGTCAAAATAAATTTCTAGAATGATTCACAATGAGTCTTAAGTGAAAATAGGAGAGAATGCCTTTTTGTAGCAATATCTTCTTATATACTAGCCTTGTCTTATACCTCTTTACTGAACCTTTGGTGTTATGCTATTCTTGAATACTTATTTTCATCTAATAGGCATACAACCTTTTAGTAACTCTATCAAACTCCACTCTTTCTATTATGACATAAAGTTAATCTTATCATTTATAACATCCATCTATATGTCGAAGTAAGGACTATAATTGATTTCATTGTAGGTAGTTTGATCTGAGATGTTACCAATATCACACTCGTGCTCTAGTACGTATACGAACCCTTTCTTATCTTTTTAAATACATATCTTCTGTAACTACATTTAGATCTTTTTGTGCTACTTTCTTAATGGATAAATCTTAATGGCCATTAGATGCTATCAACCATAAGGACTAATTGTTGTAGCGTAAACCATAGCATATGAACAATAATTAGGTGTTCTTTGAACATAATATCCTTATATCCTAGTTTATACCAATTTCATCATCTATCTCAATCTGATTTAATGAATTTAGTGGTATGCGATGGATAGTAGAATCTAAAACCCTTTGATCCCACATAATAGTCAATAAAATAGTCATTAATGGTCTTTGATAAAGTTTCTTATATTGGGTTTATAGGGTCTCACTTTTGCCAAATATGGAATTAATGTATAGTTGGTTTCTTTTATGACCACAACTTATAAAGAGGCTTAGGAATGAACTTATTGAGCACTTAGTTCAAAATATAAGTTATAGTTCTCAAAGGGCCACCCTATATGAATTCTAAGAAGAAAAAGTTTATTAATTTACATTGCATCATATCAAGAAGGATGCAATTTATTCTTTTCACAACTCTATTTAACTACTGTGTACCATCCATTGTGTATTGAGCATCAATATCGCACTCTTTTAGTACATTATAAAAAGCCTAGGATTGTTTATCTTGCCATATCTCCCATAAAGACCATCACCTCTATTAGAATAAATCACTTTAACCATTTCTCTTATTGAAGTTCCCCTTTTTCTTTAAAAGATTCAAAGGTTTTCAAAGAATCAAACTTCTCATGAATAGGCTTAATGTAACCATAATGGGTAAATTAATTAATAACTGTTGATAAAGTACTTATATCCACCTATATATAGATATAAATTAACCCAGGTAGTTCTTTACACATGTCAACTTTAGTGTTTCTGACTTTGTAGTCAACTTTCCTTTTATATAGTTAATGTAAGTGTTAGGGTTAGACAAATCAAGATCCTATATAATCTCATCCTTCATGAAGTCTTCAATTATGTGAGAAAATATGGCTCTGATAAGTCAATTTAATTACATATATTTTGGGCGTAATTAATTTTAAGGTGTTGAAATTATTATCCGAAATTAATG
>JANZLH020000119.1:1038236-1061981 GCA_026770325.2 Erythroxylum fimbriatum | reverse complement strand
GGATCCTGGCTTTCGGGAAGGTCCCGGCAACAAAAATTTTTATTTTCCGCACCTTGTACATATGATGTACACCCCGGAATTTTCCTACAGCAAACACCTTCGGGTAGAGTGTGGGGTCCAACATTCTCTTTCTCTTTCATGTCCCCAAAATCTAATAGAGATATTTATTAATTGTTAATCCGTTTGATCGAATCTAAAGTTTACTATTTTTAATAAATTATTAAAGAATTTATTCTTTAACTGAAAACAAAATAGAATTAAAATGAAAACATATAGAAGTCTAAAATTTTGGAATAATTATTCGGTAATGAGTCATAATCGTGTTATTAAAAGTTTTATGCATACATTTTAATTAATTTTAGTTTTTTACAAGGTAAAATTACAATAAGTATAACTTGATAGTTTGAGATAGAATTATCTAATAATTTGTAAAACTTAATGAATCATAAGTTGTCATAAATATTTACACTTTGTGATTTAGAAAAAAAAAACACTATATCAATGGTGACACTATAATACAATTTTGACAAGAAGAGTTAAATCTTCCTAGATTTTGTTTGTATTAATGAACCCTGACTGCCCACTCTGAAGCTGGTTGGATTTGAAGTATATTGTTTTATGGACAATTGATAGTTTTATTTTTAGTAGTCATCTATATAAAAAAAACATTATTTATATCTTTAGCATTTATAATATTAATAATTATTGATATCAAATCAAAGTTTTGAATTTTGCATTGTAACAGTTGAAAATTGTCCTATTGTATTTCGTATTAGCCGGTACCCGTCAATATTTAAAATACCGGTCAAATACTGATCGATAATATGAAATTCAAATAATCTAGGGACCTAAATGTTAAAAAAAACTAGGCATAAATTGAAATGCAATAGGCAGCTTTAGGCAAAAGCAATCACACAGATGAGAAGCTACAGCAACCAACAACAGCCACAAAGCTCCTGCAGCCACCGTAGCTCGCTACAGCTACAACTTCCTCTTAAATTCTCTAATCTTTCTCTTATCTCTTCCTCTATTTCCCATTTCATCGACATCCCTGTCAACAATTGTGGCTGGTAGGCACCGAACAAAGGCACTCCTGTCTATAAAAAGGCAAGAGTAGTATGAAAAAATTTATATAACAAGTAGAAGAAAAGAGACGTAAGGTGAGAGAGAAAAGAAAGAGAAAGAGAGAAAAAAAATATTCTATGTATTTTTTGATCTAGTTTTCCTTGTAATTCTCCAATCTTTCTCAGTAATAAAATTCTTCTATCCGTGCCTGTAGTTTTTACCCTAATGTGGGGGATTTCTACGTAAAATCAGTATGTTCACTACTATTCCTGCAATCCTATTTAGCAGCAAACCTGCTCTAATCCGGTCAATTTTCACAACAAGTGGTATCAGAGCGAGGTGAGAAAATTACGATGAATTTTTTAGCGTAATCCGTTCAGAATTCAAGTGAGCACAGTGAAAGTTAGTGAATAGTAACCTCAAAAGATGACAACTGTTCATGAATTTATTTTTTCATTAAACTATGCCGTTAGTTACTATAATTCAAGTATACAGTACTATTCACGTGTACAATACTATTCACATATACGAAACTATTCATATATACGAGTACTATTCACGTGAAATAGTGGGAGCTAAATTCTGTTCGTGATAGAAGCAATGTCAGCAAAATTTGAGATTAAGAAGTTTAATGGGAGTTATTTCTCATTGTGAAAGTTGAAGATAAAGACAATCTTGAGGAAAGATAATTGTCTGGCGGCCATTAGTTAACGGTCAGCTGGAAAATGGAATAAGATGGACAAGAATGCTGTAGCTAATCTTCACCTAGCTTTAGCTAATGGAGTATTATTCAGCATAGGAAAAGAAAACTATAGTCAATTATGGCTATGTCAATAACAGAAGTAAAATATGTAGCAGCTACACAAGCTAGTAAAGAAGCAGTGTGGTTGAAGATGTTGTTCTAAGAACTTAGGAATAAATAAGAGAATATTACTCTGTATTGTGACAGTCAGAATGCTTTCATCTTGAAAAGAACCCAACATTTCATTCAAAGACAATCGAGTTCAGTATCACTTTGTTCGTGAGAAAATGGAAGAAGGAATGGTAGACATGCAGAAAATTCATACAATGGATAACCTGACAGATTTTATGAACAAAGCAATCAATGGTGACAAGTTTATGTGGTGTCGATCCTCATGTGGCCTGACAAAAATGTATGCAACATAAAGCGACAAGGTAGAAAAGAATGGTGTGAAGATATGATTGATTATCAATCAAATCTTCAAGTAGGAGAATTGTCAACAATTGTGGCTAGTAGGCACCGAATGCCTAGCAAAGACAAAGGCACTCTTGCCTATAAAAAGGCAGGAGTAGCAGGAAAATTTTATATAACAAGCAGAAGAAGAGATACGTGAGGTGAGAGAGAAAAGAAAGAGAAAGAGAGACAAACAAAATATTTTGTGTATTTTTTAGTCTAATTTTTCCTTGTAATTCTCCAGTCTTTTTCAGTAGTAAATTCTTTTATCCTTGCCTGTGATTTTTACCCTAATTTGGGAAAATTTCATGTAAAATTTGTGCGTTCATTACTATTCCTTCAGTCCTATTTAGCTGCGAACCTGCTCTAACCCGGTTGATTTTCACAACAATCCCTTGCCCATTTCTACTTTCCAACTCTACACTAAGCTCCTCCATAGCCATCTTTGACCTCATAAACTCAAAAAGTAGAATTCCTGGTCTCCCATTTATCTGGTTTCTCTTTGTTGCCACTCTCTGCTGCAATCTTGCTCTTGAGAACCCCTCTAAAACGATTGAATCTATTGATCTTTAATGCAATTCCAACCTTCTCATCAAAACGCAATGACAGAGGTTGGATTCTCGTTTCCATTAAGGCTCTATTCTTATCTTCCAATCCCACGGCCTCTCTTCGATAGCCAGAAATTGTTCGAATTACCTGTTTCAAGATGTGAACCTTTTATGTGCAAAAACTTTTAACTTTAAAATACCAGTGTGTTTTTATAAGATGTAGAATCAATAATAGAATTTAGTCTGTCTGTGTGAAGCTGGAGGCTTGTGGATGAGATTGTGAATGGCCTATAAAATATGAATTGAGAGGGATTATTTTCTAGTTTAAAATATATTTAGGGATTACTTTAAAAATTTTAAAAATTACTCGAAACGGTATCCAATCGATATCGGTAAAGTATCATAGTAAAATCAAAAAATTTGGTGACAATATTGGTACGGAACATTATACCAAATAATTTGTGTGGTAAGGTTATTTCTTTGTAACCGGAAGATCACGGTTTAAGTCACGAAAATAGTCTCTTTATAAAATATAAAGAAAAAATTGTGTACAATTAAAAACCCTGTCCTGACTCTCGCAGAGCAGAGAGTCTTGTGCACCAGAGCAACTATTAGCTTGTTTGATATGGTTTTGCCTTGATTACGAGAAACTTGGTCTTGAATTGAGCAAGACCGTGCGAAAAGGGGAGCCCAAAGCCTTGTATTTCATCTACCGCTGCAATTCAGTCCATGTGAATTAGTGGCTGGACTTCCGGGAGTCTACTCATAGCAGCTTCGCTGAACATACCTGTTCTACTTCTATTAGACGAAGAGGTTTTGACATATACTCTTTTTTTTTTAAGGAACTTCATGCTGATCTTAAATCTTTTATTAATGAGGATGCAAATATGGAGGGCTATATTGCTTTTTCTTTTTAATAAGAGAAAATATTGATATTAAATCTCTAATAATTAATTTACAACTTTTTAAGTCTAATGGATACATTTTGAAGATATACTTAATTTAACAACCGATTAATGTAAAAGACTACAATTAGATACGATCACAATCTTCACAAACTTGCGCAAATAATTACATGTTTGAAACACATATAATTGATATAAGTAGAATGCATCATTAACTAAGCAAATAGATGGGGCAACGCACACCACCACATGCTAATCCGATTCCTGGCGCACCATTACCTGCCTTTTTAGTGGCTTTTTAGCATTCCACAAGCACGCGCACACAGTGCTTGAAAATGGTTTTTATTTTGCAAATCAGGACAATTTGCAAAGACATGCAATGGTTGATGTGGAAAAGGAATCTTCCAACTTTAACTAATACGATGAAGCATTTGTACTGTTTGATCATTTTCCTTCCAATTAACATACTAATTCTTCAATGGAGATCCAACTTGAGGTGGAGAGGAGTTGCACGTTAGAACTGTGGTGGACAGCATAACAAACCATTAATTCAGGGTCTGAAATGTGCATCATTATCCTAATGACGATAGGATCACGTAAACTAAATGCTCATTTTCGACAGAGGAGAGCTCTATAATAGGACTCTGCTATTTCATTTCATGAGCAAAAATCCCAGACAGAAGTTGACAAAATGGTTTCTTCAACTTGTTCAATCCTTTCACTGCTTCTAGTTCTTGTGTTATCACCCTCATTTTCAATTTCTCTTTCCATTCAGGAGAGTTTTCTTCGATGCCTTTCGCTCAACTCTGAGATATCAATTCCTTTCTCCTCTTGTTTCTACACAGCATCAAATTCTTCATTCTCTACTATTCTACAATCTACTGCTCAGAACCTCAGGTACCTGTTGCCTTCCGTGCCAAAACCAGAGTTCATCTTTACGCCTTTGTACGAATCCCACATCCAAGCTGCTGTCATTTGTTCTAAACAGATTGGGATTCACCTTAGAGTCCGCAGTGGAGGACATGACTATGAGGGTGTCTCGTATGTTTCTGAAATAGAAACACCTTTCATTGTTCTGGACCTAGTCAGGCTTCGTTCTATCAATGTTGATATTGACGATAACAGTGCTTGGATTCAGGCTGGTGCCACAGTCGGTGAAGTCTACTACAGAATTTCAGAGAAAAGCAGAACTCATGGATTTCCAATGGGACTATGCAGCAGTTTAGGGATAGGTGGCCACATTACAGGAGGTGCATATGGGTCCATGATGAGAAAGTATGGTCTTGGTGCGGACAATGTCATTGATGCTCGCATAATCGACGTTAGTGGTAGAGTTCTCGACAGACAAGCGATGGGAGAAGACCTGTTTTGGGCAATTAGAGGAGGTGGAGGAGGGAGCTTTGGAATAATTGCTGCCTGGAAAATCAAGTTGGTTCCTGTGCCGTCTACTGTCACAGTTTTTACAGTTACAAAGACCTTAGAACAAGGGGCCACTAAGCTGCTCCATAGATGGCAACAGGTTGCTGATAAACTTGATGAGGACCTATTTATCAGAGTCTTAATACAAACCGTCAGTCCTAACGAAAACAAAGAGGAAAAAACCGTGGCAACTTCCTATAACGCCTTGTTTCTTGGTGATTCATATAGATTGCTACAAATAATGCAAAATAGTTTTCCAGAGCTAGGCTTAACAGAACAGGATTGTGTTGAAACAACCTGGATCAAATCTGTGCTGTACATTGCTGGATACCCCAGCAACACACCTCCTGACGTTCTACTTCAAGGTAAATCATTGTTCAAGAACTACTTCAAGGCCAAATCAGATTTTGTCAAAGTACCAATTCCTGAAACGGGACTTGAGGGGCTGTGGAAACGGATGTTGGAGGAAGATAGTCCTCTGATGATTTGGAATCCTTACGGTGGAATGATGAGCAAGATTTCAGAGTCAGCGATTCCTTTCCCTCATAGAAAGGGCGTCCTGTTCAAGATCCAGTATGTGGCGTCATGGCAAAATGCAGAAGAAAGCACGAAACATTCCGAGTGGATTAGCAATCTTTATAACTACATGGCAGCTTATGTTTCCATGCTACCAAGAACTGCATATGTCAATTACAGAGACTTTGATCTAGGGATGAACAAGGGCATTAACACAACCTTCATAGAAGCACGTACTTGGGGTCTAAAGTACTTCAAGGACAACTACAATAAATTGGTGCAAGTGAAGACCAAGTTCGATCCTGACAACTTCTTCAGGCATGAACAAAGCATTCCACCTCTTCCTGAATCGCTTAGAATTAGAAGAACAAGAAGAAAAAGAGGAAAAGGTCAGCACTAAATTGACCAACCTTTTTGTCTCCTCGTCAATTAGTATGGTCACTTAGTGCAAGTAAGCTGAAGAACGAAATAATAACACTTACTAAAATCGATGGCCACAAGAAGGCAATGTAATCCCATTCTCTTATGATGGAAGTGCTATAAAGAGGTGGTGAAGTTATTTCTGTTTCCTTCGTTGTTTCAGTCTTCTGTTATAGCCGAATACAAGGCCAACAAGTAGTGACCATCATTTTTCACCGTTAACATAGTCAATAGATCCAAATTTCTTAAAGATAGTTATGAAATTGAATATTATAGTAGATAAATGAGTAATGTTTTGGTATTAAGTTCAGTTGAGAAGGATTCCTCCTGCTAATTTTATATTGTCGAACAATAAAAATTTAGATTTGTCCCTCCTATTTGACTATCTTCTTCTTCTTCTTCATTATCCTTTCTTTTATTACTAATCGTTCAAGAGATCCCAAATAATGGATAAGCACACATAATAAGTTAACAAAATGAAACTTTGCAATGGTAAAAGTCACAACTATTAAAAAGTTCACATATAAGATGAGTTTACCTAAAAGATAAATGATTGGATAAGAAAAAATTTGAAATTATTAAAAAAATGTGTAGAAAGAGTTTTGCAAATTTTGAGATTCTGCCTGTCTCTTATCATGTGGAATATAACAAAAATTTGTAAGTGATTTTTGTTATTGATCAGTGATATATCCAAGTATGTTTCGAATTTTTGTTATTAATCAGTGATACAATTGTTAAGTTTACTAGAGAAGACTCAATGATTCCTCTTGCTCATTTTATATTGTCGAAGAACAAAAATTTAGATTTGTGCCGCCTATTTGAATATCATCATCTTCTTCTTCTTCTTCTTCTTCTTCTTTTATTTCTAATTTTCGAAAAGATCTCAAAAATAGAGAATTTATCTCCATTGTTGTTCTTAACTCATCTTATTTTAGATGTTTAGATAGGAAGGTAATAGATGTGTAATAAGTGGGGAAATGAATAACTCAGGGTCATACTAAGGAACTGAGCTAACAACTCATCCACAGACATCATAAAGAAGATATTCAAATGGATAGGATAAATCCAAGCTTTTACGGTTCAAAAATATGAAATATCTATTGTTGGTGTCAATCCATTGTATTTAGAGGTTCAAACAAGGACTTAGTAGGCACACGACAATTGGAAAAGTGAAGAACTCGAGATTATATTGAGGAACAACTTAACAACTTATTCATAGATATCGTATGTTTCTCTCATTTTCATGTTTCTCTATCCATTTTCTATGTTCATGTTTTGTTATTGTAAGTTTACAAGAATGTTAATTTTACCATATTATTTAATGTTCTTGAAAATGGTGACTTACAATATTTTAGTTATTATCCTCAAAAAAGTTAATTAAAAAAGGAAGTTATAAATCTAAAGCACCCAATTATTACATTGAATAATTTTATTTCGGCATGCATTTAGACATAGTCTTATGCATTTTTCAACATGTTAGAATTAACTTAGTGGCTGAGGATTGGAGTAGGAAGAAGTTGATGATTTATGTTATTTATTGAATCACCATCTTCTCCACAACAAAGAGAGAAGTTCATAAAGGCTAAAACAAAAAGTAACCAATAAGCATATTAAAATAGATATGAGGATGATGTTAAGTTAATTTAATTTAAGACTTAAATTATAGGTCAAGAGTGATGATGTTCTAAGCGAACTCAAGATTTAAAGAACAAATATGAAATTCGAACTAACTTAAAAATGAATTGCTAAAGTTTGCTAATAAGTGTGAATATATTTTGATTATGACTATATTATATGAATATTTACAGAATTGTCAAATATGATGTTATTAGTAGTTATGCAAATTAATATAAAGCCTAACTTTTGAACATCAAAAATAGATCCCTGATATGAGATATTGTGAACTTAGAGAGATTGAGAAGTTTAGGGTGAGGGTGGACCTCTGCTATTGGTTATGTCTTTGCTTTGATCTAGATGATCTTTCATTGAAAATTAAAAAGAACTAAATGGAGGAGATTTATGGAGATAGTCTGGCATGGATCATAGCGGTTTTTGAATAGAATAAAATGAGTACACATAAAAGTAGATGAGGTTAAGGTTTTGAGGCTTTTGGGAGGAGTACAAAGTCAATAATCACAAAATAGTTATTATGTACTTAAGAAAGTTACGATTTCTTTTACACATAAAAGTTTTTTCATGGAACTTGTTTCTTTATGCATTGGATGTGTTTATGTATCATAACGCTAAATATAGTATCAATACACAAATGCTAGATATGTACTCTATGTTGATGACTGTGAGCAACTTAGTTGTGGATATTTCATCCTAACTATCTTTGCTAGAATGCTCGCATTTTATGCCAAGTTGTAAGGCCAAAAGTGTTCGTGCCTTCTACGGGTGGATACATAGCTATTAAGAAAGTGAGTTAAGTGTCTAATAATTTGAACTCAATAAATATTTAAACCTATACAAAATGTGTATTTCATAGTACCTAAATCTTATTTTATTTGTAGATTTTTATCTCAACCAGCTACATGTGGACAATCCTTTTAAGTGGGATAATATGACAAGGATTACAATATGGAATGACATTAATATCGATGAGGCATTAAATATTGATAGAGTACTTATATATGTAAAAAAGTACACATATTTCACTATTATTTTTCTTTTTATGCTTACATTGTTTTGATTTACTTAATTTATGTTATGTTTTTAGGTAATTGAGAAGATGTTCCCCTAAAATGAGAATTTCCAAGAATATGAGACAATTACAAGCAAAAAGATAAAGAGATCACACTTTCGAGTAAAACAAGGCTTGGCAAATGGTCGTGTGTTAGCCCGTATCCCTCTTGAACCACCTGGAGATGAAGAAACAACTAGATGCATAGGCATACATGAGACTGTGTGATAGAGAAAATATCCAAAGAGCAATAAGGTCTAAGGCACAATCATTTCTCAGCCAATGTTATCCAAGAAAAAGTTACAAAGAATACACAACCTATAATATAGACATATTAGATCTCATGTCTTCCTTTAAAAAGAAGTTTAAAAATACACCCAACTTGGAAAACTATAATGTCTAAGGTAGACAAAATGAATAAAGGTAGTTGGAAATCTTAAATTTATGGATCTTTTATCTTTCTTTTCTTTCTTTACTACTCAATACCTACGCTGAACTACAAGGAGTTAGAATAATAATCTTTAGGAGATTAATTTTGAAGTTATGTTTGCTAGAGGAGAATATTGGAGATCATCACAATGAATCGAAGCTTATTGTGCAAAAATTTCATATAAAATTCTCTCTACCTTGATGTATTTTTGTATATCATTTATGTTTGTTAGTGTAAATATGATTTATAACTAGTTCCTTTATACTTTTAGATAAGGTGAAGCCTATTGTTGTCTTTATAAAAGATTAAATCACTTTTAGTTATTATATTATATTTATTTATATGAAGTTTATTTAAATATGCTTAATGATGATTTAATTAAGTTAGTGATTAGATAATATTAATTTGTATGTAGACAACTCAATAAAGCCTATATATAAGTGAAATATGGCTTAGATATTAGAAGTTGCATGGTGGTACTAAAGATAAGATTACATAAATCCTCTAGTGTTAAGGTTAAGCCTTTCATAAAAATTCATTAAACCTAAGGTTTTAATAGGATAGAGATATATAATAATCAAATTGAGAATAGTTTATTAAGACTTGAGAAATTATAAAAATGTTTTATAGAAACTGTAACCTACGAATTTTTTCTAGTCCAATTTATTAAAAACTTTCAAAGTTCATTGAATCATGATTATAGTGATAATGATAAGGGGAGTCTTTTTTTATAGATATTACTTATATCTAAATTCTCTATTCAACTATTTATTTTTATTTATTATACCTTTGTTTTATTATTTAATTCCATATGTAATCAATACATTTTAATTCTTTTATTAGTTAGTACTGTAAGAGTCATATAAACCGTTTTAGCTTCTTGATAGGATTGATACTCTATTCATTACTATATTACTTATAAAAAATACGTGTACTTATCTTAGGTTATGAGTAATTACATATCATAGTAGGTATTGATGCAAGAGTTTAGGAAGTTGCCAATTTATGTTAACGTTTGAAACTATTGTTTTTAAAGATTAATATATTGATTTTTTAACTTATCTTAAATATGAAGGGTCAATTACAATGAAAATCAATTGATAAAGCATCATGTGTTATGGAAGGTGATAAAGGCAAAGGCTAATTATGATAAAGATCACCTAATAAAGTGTCATGGTAGGTGGGAAGAGATAGAGGCAAAAGTAATGAGTTAGTAAGTTGTCAGAACCTATTTTTCCATAACTATTAATTTGTGCCTAAATAGGTATTGGAATTTTAGTTAAATGATAGGAAAAAGAAGAGGTCCTGATGCATCAACAAGTGTTAGTGATAGAGAATATAAGTTAACAATCAATCTTGAGACATAAGGAGACACTAATGGTGGATCCTGAAAAAAGATGTCTAAGGCCTACTGAGATGTTGATGGAACATAAGGATAAAGATGAGGCTATCCTACAATGTAAGGAGATGATAATGAAGGAGAAGGGATGAAGTTCAAAGAATGGTATATCTTAAAGAAGCCTTCATTATATTTGGACTGTAGTCATAATGATTTTTGATATTGTAGTTGAAAAGTAGGCATCAAGGTAAATTAGGCCCTTATAAAGACATTAATGATTGAATTTGAAGGCAATAAACAAAAAGAAGCATAAGAGATAGGAAAATTAAGTGTAAATGAGGACATAAGATTACATCATTGAAAACTTAACCAATCAATTAATTTTATAGAAAAATTGATAGTAAAAGTATTGAAATTTAGGGAATAAGGAAAAATTGATGGTAATAACTTGCTTGAATAAAAGGTTTCTAGCATATATTTGGTCATTATATCCTTTATTTCTGGTTAAGCTTTATGATAAAAAAAAGTATCATTTAATCCATATGGACTAGGTGCCTTAGTGGGTTTCATTTCAAAGACAACTTCTTCTACTTCATTTAGTCTAAATGAGAGGAAAGAAATTGAAAAATCTCCTCTATGAACTGATTGTGGATAAAGGATATGAGTAGTTAAATTGAGGACATATTGGTTGTTTTGGTTCCCTGAAATAACTACAATCCATTTCCTTAAGATCTAATTGATTTGAGATTGCCTTACCATCTTGGTTCTTAATGGAGAAAACTTTATTAGTGTTCCTTCTTGCTATGATAGCTTTATGAAATAAAATTTATTCCCATATCTCCCTCCCTTAACCATAATAGCTTAGCTCTCTACTTTAATACCAAGTTGTGATCATATAGAGCTTCGAAGTACTCAAGGATAGCCTTCTCTTTTTGATCTCTCCACCATTAATCCCCTGGATGATTGTATACTTCTACCTGGATGTTTTTCAATATCCTTTTAAATTTTTCAACTTGAAACCAAGTGCTAGATTCAGAACCCCATCTAATTTACTTTAGCTCATCTTTAAGGAACCTTCATATTTGCATGCAGAAAAATGAATTATAACTGTGGAATCTTCTGCATGTACCTATTCTTATTATGTCCAAAAAAAATCCTCTCTCTCCACTATGAAATTGTTAAATATAAATAAGAAACTTCTTTTTATTTGGAATAGGAAGTCTTACACCATCAAATACTTTTGTGGGTAGGAACTTTACTTTTCTCTCTATATAAGTGCTTATCAATGAACTATCAACCAATGTCCTATTAATTTTCTTTATTATAAGCCACCTAGAAACTTGTTTATTGCTTCAAGTATAAAAGCACCCCACAAAACTCTGATTTTTTACTCCCAACTTAGTGACACAATCATTAAAATCCTTGGAATGGCTATTTAGGAATATATTGCCTTCAACTTTCGACCTGAATAGCATACTATTTAAGGTCTCCCATAAGAAGGCAAAGGAGTTAGAATGTTGCTTTAATATTTTCTGGGTAGTTCCATAAAGATCTCCTTTGAAATCCAAATTTAGATGCATATACGAATGTAACTTTAAACTTTCTCCTATTTTATAAACTTAATCTTGGAATATATATATTGTCCACTGGAGTTCAAAACTTCAAGCCTAACCCTCCTGGAATCAAAATCTATTATGATTATTCCATAGTGGTGGTTATAAGTCAACAAAAAAGACCATCAATTGCCTTTATAATTAAGTTTCCTGAACTTCTTTTCAGACATCTTAGTTTCAAGGACCCTTATGACCTCTATTTTATTTCTATAGATAAACTCCCAACATAAAGTGATCAACATAACTAGGCATTTTTTAAATGTAAAACCATCATTTTCCTATTTCAACTACATTTCCTTTCGCTTACCAATCGAAATGCAATACTAGTCTCTCCATTTTCACTAATTTCAGGTGTATCTCCTAGTTAATTAACTAATCCTTTATGTTTCCCATCTAAGCTGGGGATATAATAATTACAGCCTCTTGTGGTAATGGTTATTGAACCTTATTAATTTTTTGTTACCTTACATCACAAGTTATTTCTTCAAATTCTTTTGTTTGCTTATTATTGAAATCTAGTAGGTCCTTACTTTTTCCTTTTAAATAATATGTCATGTAGTCTTTATAATCTAGTTATTATCCTTCTGGTCTAATCCCATCAGTTCTATATAATCCTATCTTTTAAACTTTTTGCCCTTCTCAATCCATTTTCCCTCGAGGGATTTGTTTACGCCTCCATTTGTAAGAAACATATATGAATTCCTCAATAAAGTGTCTTTATCCTCAGGTCTTTAGTACATGGATAATGTCTAGAGAGTTTTATTGTTTTCCATGTTAACACACAACCTAACGTATCCAATTCTCCTTCTACGAGCTGTCATCGCATCCATGCATATTAGATGTCCAATGTAGCTAGTTAGACTCAATCCCTTGGTATATCAATATTCCAAAGGTACTCTATGCAAATTTATCCAAATGGGAATTCTATTATAGGAGAATTTTTCTAAACTCAAACTTGGTTTCTATGGTTGTAAAAAATGTAGTTGGTTCAACATAAGCCATAGCCATTCCCCCATCACCTCTCTAACATTTGTTTGAGATGTAAACTTGAAAAGAATAAGGTTCTCCTATGATAAGAGCTCCTCATCTAGCCCTTGATTCACCGTGTTTTCAGTGCCCATTCTCTTATTAGAAGGAAAGTGGACTTTTTCATAAAATAATCCAATTAGAGTTTAGATCAATGTATTTGCACCATCCTTTAATACTTGTATATTTGGGGCCATTATATTCTTTCCCTCTTTTGCTAAAGGAGGGGTATATTATAGATGTTAAGCTTGTTCCTTGCTAACAACTTGCTTCGAACTCAGGAAGGGTTGATGTGGAGTACTTTAGTGCCTCTAAGGTTAATTTTGTTGAAGATTAATTCAAAGTTATGTGCAACGGTTACATGTATTAAGTTATGTGCAACGGTTACATATATTTAATTGGTATTTTAAATTCTAGGCAGTTACACTTACAATAAATTCAGGCAGTTTTTGTTATCCTTGTAAACCTATAAATACAGGGATTATTGGAGTGATTGATATAGATATAATAAAAAATGTAGATGTGTGTTGCTCAACGCTGTTGTTTTCATATAGTGTAGTCTTTACTTAAAAATTCTAACAAATTTCAAGACTATTTGGTGCTTTATGGGAAGATGAAGAAGGAAAAGGAGAAGAGTCAAATGGAGAAGGAGCTAGGGAAATTATGGTCATCTTAGATTTTGCAAAATCAAAGCACTTTGTTTCCCAACTCTAAATGGAAAAAGGTTGTAAGTTCAGACTATCTTTTTTCAAAAGGTGGTTACTATAATAGATAGTGAGTGAAAGGTAGGTAAAATTAGGAATGTAGAAGGACAAGAATACCCTTAAAAACTAGAGGATGCCCTATTGGGTCCTAGAACTTAAGGTAGCAGTGTAGATACGATCATAAGGAATGTAAATGAATAAGAAGATGCTCCAATGAAGATGGGAAATCAAAGTGCTGAATAGGTGAGACTTAAGGTTGAGGAAGGCCTCCAATGGCTACCAAGATTGAAGAGAGTAAGAACAATCACTAATTTTTATTAAATCATAAGAATCATAAATTTCAAACTCAAATAAATTTGGACCTAATAAGATAAAATTGAAAGTTCGCAAATCTTCAAGCAACTTCCAATGAATCAAATAAACACTAAATTATCTTATTTTTCTAAAATTTTAAAATCTTGAGAATTTCTTAATTAAAAAATATATTATAGGAATTTTCATTTTTAATATAACGTAAGAGTAATTTCTTTAAATAAAGTTAATGGACATGAAAACTATACTAAACTATGGCATATTCAAGTAGAGATTTACGTTAAGGAATACCACCTTTATTCATAAGATTTGCAATTTTCACTGAAGAGTTTAAGATTTTTAAACCATAATGTAGTATATATTAGGTATATTTCAACCATCAAACAACTTAATTCAATTTCTAAATTCTTAATAAATACACAAACAGGTTTGGATTTATAAAAGATCATTGAAACCTGTAAATTCCTAAATTTGACAACATGTAATAACTAAATATTATAATTTAATCGTCGATCAAATAGTTTTTATGGCTCTGAGCATAGAGATTCAAATAAGGAGAATATAAATTATCCTAACTAATCCTATACTTGAGATGAACATCAGATGGAAACTGTCCACTTAAGTGATATAAAGAAGTCTATTGTAAAAATAAAAACCTGTGGCTTTCAAAGGTTCCAGTTAAGACTAATTTATGGGCTTGGGTTTTTTTTTTGCCTAGTAGGAATACTTGCATCCTAGTGTTAGGAAGACATCTATGCACTTTATTTTATTAGAAAAAATTATATTATTATGTTCCATTCAAATTATGTATACGAGGTAGCCCAAGGAAGTTTTGAATACCAAAGAATCTCCTCTATAAGGTTATTATTTTTTAATACTCAATTTAATGATATCAAGCCATTCATTAGGAGGTTTGAATGAGTTGCAAAGTTGGAGGATTTCATTCTAAACAAAATAAAAGAAATCAAATTTTAAGAAGGCATTTCACATGGCTATAGCCGCTTTGGTTTTGGTGGAGCACCCTGTTTTTAGGTTTTGTCTGGCAGTTTCTTGTTCTCTCCGTGCCTCTTTTGAGTGTTTGTTGTTTTTCTCTTGGCCTGTTTATGCCTGTTAGCTCTTTTGGCTCGTTGTGTCCCCAGTGACACTTGTAATTAGACGCTTTGTACATATTTATTCTTTCTAATTTATTACTCTGATTTACCCAAAAAAAAAATTAGAAGCATGCGAATGAGCTTGTGTGAACTATATTAGGTTGCACCGTTTGACCTTAGCAGATGGTATCATTAATAGATGTATGCATGAAGTATTCGGCCATAAACCTGAGGAGATTCTCTTCTAGGAGATAGTGTCTTTCCTATTTGGATTCAAACATAATTTGCTTAATTGAAAGATTATAGAGGAGCTCAGAAGTTGATCCTATATTAGATTTTGATTAAGCATCACTTCCTGCATTATTGCCTTTATAAGGAATGTAGTTACAAGAAGGAAAAGCTCTACGATCCTTTCAATAGATTCCAATTATCAATCTAGAATAAAGTTACAGATCCCTTTTTCTCTATGCTTAAGAATATTCTCCTTTGCCTTGGAGGAGTTATACTTAGGCTAGATATGCCAAAAGTTGTCATCCGTTATAAAAATATGTGCGCACCCATTTGAACCACATATTATATATGTTTATCCTTTAGAAATCTCCAAATCTTTTTAATCATTAGAATTTTATTTTATGATTCTCAGAGCTAGCATAACTAAACCACCTTCAGCTTTTGGAGTTAAAGGAGCTTCAAGAGCTATAAAACAGTAAGGGAAAAGAGCTAAGAAGCATTATAAACAACACTAGCAGAGAGGTATTTACCACTATTTTCCTTGGTAATGGTTCATTTAGATAAGTTCCTAAACCAAAGACTCAAAAAGTTTCGTAATTATTTTACCACGCGAGGGGTCAGATTCTGTCCCGATTTTTTAAAAACTAAGAAGAGCCAAAATTACTAAAAGAGAGGAACTATGATTGTTTTAGCAATTTCTTGCCAAAATTTATAAAAGTAAAATTTTTGTATTTTCATAATTTGAATGTGATTTTTTATTTTTGAAAATAAGAATAAGAATACTTAAAATTGAACGTATTTTAGTAAGTTATTTTTATTTTTTGGCGACCACAACAAATACCAAACCAAATAATCACTAAGTTTTTATTTTGTTCTCCGCTTCTTTTAGCTTTTAGAGTTCTCGACCTCTTCCTTTTGTCGGTGGTAAATCCTTATCTTGCCCTCTTCTCCTTTTATCATATGAATATAATATAATTTTAAACACTCATTTCTGGATCACCCTCCTTCTCCGTTAAGACCATATGATTTTATTCAATAACAGGAACCTGCATCAGTCTTTCAAGTGCGTATTGCCAAATTCTCGAGACCTCTCATGCATAGCGAACCCCACCTCTTGGCACTTGCAAACACTTGAAAAGACCTGCAGCCCATAAAGGTTCCTGAAGAGTCCCCATAAACCACTTGAACTAATGGCATGATTAACAATACTGTACATTATATAATTGCATCTTATAAGAGTTCAGGCTCATGCGTCTTCAAAATCAATTACTTGTTTGGGGTAACGGGGAAAAATCTATGGGTATGGAATGAAAACTCCTGTTTGGTATCAACAAAGGTAACACTTTCATTCCCCCATTTTCAGCAATACTCCATACCTGTGGATTACTAGAGGAATGAGATTCATTGTTGGCTATACTTCATTCTCATTTCTTACTATATTCATTCCTATTCCTATTCCTATTCCCATTCCCTTCTGTGAACCAAGCGCCTCCTAATTTGTTACACTTCGTGAATTTCTAACATACTATTGATGTACAACTTTAGAATATAGTTGGGTTCAAAAATCAACGGAGTACGAACTGAGATGACGTGAGCTGCCGGTTGATATGATACAGTGATAACCTTTCGTTCCTCCTCTACAAATATATATCTACACGGTGCTTTGAAGTTTGTCATATGACCCTAAAATTCAGGGATCATATCCAACAAACTGCCACAGTATAGACACAAAGTGAATTATTTAATTTTATAAACGAAGGAAAGGGGTTATCTAAAAAATGGAGTCTCCGTTAAGTAACTTGCCGCAACTCTGATAGACATCATTGAGAGCAACACAAACCACTATCAATCAATTGATTTGATTGAACTGCAGAGTTGTTCTTGAAAAATAATTAGGAAACTTGTGTAAACCTTAAAAACTCCGCCCCCTGATCGATCTCACTACCTGACTACACAATCTTATTCAACTTATCTACTTTTCTCGTCCACTTTTGATGGAGGAAGTGTTCCGAACACCCTGTCCCAGAAGGAAGATGTGATTCCAAAGCCTTTATCTTGGATCCTGAAGTGGTGATTCAGGTGATATTTCTGCACACCCACCAGTTAAAAGGTATATATTAGCAAGCACGGAGAAGACCTTCTATACAACAATAGGGTTCAAAACACTGCCACGCAGAAAAGTGGTAAAATGTTCTCACCTTAAGACCTTTGGGTACATCGCTTCTGGGCTGACCATGGTGTAGATAGTAATGGGTGCAGTCATAAATCACGTACCCCAATAAACCACCTCCAAACAATGCAGGAGCAGTCGAGGGAGTGGCTAAAACCTTAACTAAGTTCCAGAACTGGAAAACAAAAATCAATTTGCAGGTCAAGTAGTATTAAATGTGTACAAATATCAACTCATTGATGACAAACCAAAGGACTACTTTGCAAACTTCTAATACCAACTCGTATTGTTGCCAAATATTCAACCATGACTTGTTCTGAAGCATTAGCCAACTTAATGGAAGATCCCGACATTTGGTTGGCAAATTGCTTGTTGCTTTAACAAAAGTAGTTGTGCCCTTTCAATTTACTGCATAGTTCATATGTAAATGCCCATCCTAAAAATTTTCTTGAGACATTTATAATTGTTTTCATCGATAGATTAATGCGTGATTAATTTTTCATGTTTTCGATACATGAATGTATTATCTCTGTTAGCATTCAGCAATTAGGATCTGGCTGTGGAATGCTATTATCCAAGTTCACATATGTGAGAAAACAAGACAATTTTCACCTTACCTTTTCTGTTAAACATGCAGTCAGACAATATCCTGCCCAACCATAACTTCAATAGCAAAGCACTCTATTTAACCTTTTATGTCTAATACAGTCCAGTTTTCAGATTAGAACATGAAATGGAAAAAATTACAGAAATACAAACGCAATTTTGAAAAGTAAAGTGTCCTATTGTAAGAATCAATAATTAGTTTCAGAACTTGATGGCATTTGACAAAGAGAAGCAGCATGTATTACGTACAGGAAATAGGAGAATAGCAGTAGCAGCCGGAGGAAAAACAAGCCTTAGACCATCCATAGGGTGCTTATGATGGCAGCCATGAAGAAGATAGTGTAAGGTATTACCCCTAAATGGAGTTCAAAAAATCAAGAAAGAATTTACGATGAGCAACAATTATAAACTTCAGTGGAGCATACGCATGTAGCCATATGAAAGAGAGGAAGACCAACCAATAGCTCTTTGTTTTTATGTGAAAAAGAAAGCGATGCAAACTGTACTCCAGCAAAGTCCATACAAAAATGCCAGAAACCACAAGTAGAGCTATATCTTGAAGTGTGTGTCCCATCTGAACAGACGTTGATACAAACCAACATACAACTGGCAGCCAAATGACAGGAATTGCCCACCAAACTGTACGAGTCAAGAACTGGTCCAAGAAGAGCGAGAATCTCAAGATGTAACATATATGAAATCAATACGAATTTCTGCACGAGTGAAACCACTAACGAAGTAGCAGGTTAAGGCTTTCATATGAAGAAATAGATACCTCTAAAACTTCATTCTCAAAAAATCGAGGCCCTTCTTTGGAAACAATAGGCTGGTGAACCCATTCCTCATAGGCTTCTCCTAGATGACCAACCTATGATGGAATTTCAAGAAGTTAAACCCACTACAATATGAAAATGATAGTAATGAAGAACTTAAGGAACAAAAACATTGGTTTAGAATATAAACCTCTGACATAGACCAAGTGAACTTATTCAAAATCCAAGAAATTGTAGGCAACAAAAAGAATAACAATTTTACGATGAAAAATTCGGTATTAAAGAAAAGTATAACCACAGCTTGCAAAAGGAGTAGGGTAAACTAATTTCCAGTACATCAAAAAAGTAGGTAAATGGAGCAACTGAATGCATTGCTGATTGCACACGATGAAGAGTGGAGTTACCAAACAGAAGTGATGGACACAAAGACATTCTAAATGACCAGAAAAGTGTAGAAAAAGAATGAAAACAAAAGGCAGTACTTAAAGACAATCCCGTGGATGCGATTCTTCACATTGATGTTAAAGTGAAAGATTACATATTGTATTAACCCAAAAGTGGAGGCAAGTAGTACCACCACCACTATGCCAATCTCTACTATTTGTCAGTCCGTTACCTGGAACACAAGGGCCTTATTTAGATCAACAGAGAACTCTTGTGCGACCATCTTTTTGTGTTACTATATACCTGTAGCTAGAGGAAGAAATAAAGGCTGATCAGTAACGAACAGAATAAAATATTAAATTGCAAGGGATTATTACATAAGTGTGTTATCTCTGTACGTTCAACCCTATAGAAGGTATAGTTGAAGTCTTTAGCTCAAAAACCTCAAAAAGCAATTCCAATTTAGTTGTGGGCCACAACTATAGACGCAAACATAACAAAGATTTCCTATAGATTAGGTTTGAAATCACTATCGACAACCGTAAATGAATTCAGATCATTACTAATTGAATTCAGAGGTCCCACATGACAACTAATCCTTGCCCATATAGCCAGAAGTAGTGGACTCCATATAGCAATCATCAAAAGCATACTCCATCTAAAAATTAATCCATATTCCAGTTAAAAATTCCTGAAATTTTAAAATAGAAAAGGGACAAAAGAGCTGCAACTTTAATAAGCCAAATCTTGGTGAAGTAGTTTCCTTTCAAATTCGTTTCTCGATTTCCTTACGTCTAGGAAGACAACGAACAGCTCTCCAGCTATGCACACTTCTCCTTGTATTCAATGTGCGGGGCCCTTTAGAATAAAAGTACCATCGTTTCTGACTTTGTGTAATACCAAGTTAACAACAAACCAATAGGTCTTCGAAATTGAACAAAAATCGAATAGTCCTTTCTCAAACCTTATCATCATAGACACAAAGAAGTTTACTGCAATTTAAGAACTACAATGCAGAATATATAAAAATTGCAAATTGCAAGTAGCAAATAAAATTCTCCGAGAAATCCGAAATTAACTCATCGTCGAATAATTCACATCCAACCAAACAGAGAAGCAAAAACCCACAGTTGAAATAGCCAAGAAAATACAGATAATAGTTATGGAGAAAGTAAAGAAAAAAGAACCAGATCTATAATAGCATAAAGACCAAAACTTGAACAGATAAACAAGCAAAGAAGACACTAACCCAGCAATGCGGTCGCACTTGGGATCTAACCAGAAGAAGCTCCAAAATCCTTACCGGGTCTTCTCCTCTGCCTCTCCGTTTCTATGCGTGTATACCAACGATAGGTAACGGGAGCGGGAGGAGTGGTACAAGTGAAACTGATACGAATATATGGAAGATTCTCTTGGAGTATATATGCTCGGAGGGAGTAGAGAAATCTGGACCGCTGATTAAATCTGATGTTTCTCCAGGCTGGACATTCCTTCATCCAGCTGAGCAACAAAGTGCGTTTAGGGCAATTACGTAATGTTATTCCTAAGTCCTCTCTCTATCAACATATGATATTTTAGTTGAGTTCCACTAATATGGCACTTACTAGTAAATGCTTATGGGTTAAAGATATTTATTTGCTTCTAACGTTGTGTTTGGTTGTTGTCCTGTTAGCAGAGACAGAAGATAAAATAAAAAAATCTATCCTTCTCTTATATTTAGTTGCTGTCCTCAAATTTTTGTCCTTCATCTCCGAATGACAGGGATAAAAGTTTTTGCTCATCTCAAAAAGGAAGGACAAAAACTTTTGTCCCCGTCTCCAGACTTTTGTCCAACACCCAACAAACGCCAACGATAGAACTAAGAGGAAAAAATAGTTAATAGAATCTCTATGATTTTGATATTTTCTGATATCGTGTTTTTGAAAATTAGCATTTATTATTATTTTTATTATTATTTAGTTGGAATAACAAATTAAATAGTATCTAATATTTTAAAAAATTGAAAATAAATAAAAAATTAAATAGTATTTAATATTTTGATTAATTATTATTATTATACGGAAATTTTTATTATTATGATTATTATTAATTTTGTATTGATTATTTTTATTATTGTTGTTGTTATTGTTGTCATCATCATCATCATCATCATCATCATTATACATTTTGTATTTATTATTATTAATAATTATTTTTATTATTATTATAAATTTGTATTTATTATTATTATATATTTTGTACTTATTATTATTATTTATTTCTTTTTTGTTTTCTTTTTATTATTATTTTTATTATACGAAATTAATTATCTTATTATCATTATTATTATAAATTTTGTTGTTGTTGTTGTTGTAAATTTTGTATTTATTGTTATTAAAATTTATTATTATTATATATTTGGTACTTATTATTATTATTATTATTTATTTCATTTTTATTTTCTTTTTATTATTATTTTTATTATACGAAATTAATTATCTGACTATTATCATTATTTTTATTAATTTTGTTATTATTATTATTATTTGTTAACTTTTTTACTAATACAAATCATTAGTTATAAAATTATCAATGAATTACATATTTCTAATCATATTAAGGAGCAGGGGTATTTTCATCATTGACACAATTTTTATGTTCTGTCCATTACAATCAAATACATTTCTGTCTTCGAGACGAAGACAGTTTTTTTTTTCTGTTCTGTCCATCACAATTAAATACCTCATTATCTCTAATTTTTATTTTATTTTGTCTCTAAATTTTTGTTGTGTTTTATCTCCGCATGAGAGAATAATCATACGCAACGTAGAAACTGAATGAATGACAGTTTCTGTTTGATCACCCGAACTCACTTCATCTTTGAAGGCAATTGTGCCTCCTATTATTTCAGCAACCAAACGACAGGAATCCAGGCACGTCAGAACCACATAAGGTTCGTTTCCCGCCAGCTGACGAAGAGAGTGACAGAGGATAGGAGTACGGGGTCAGCGCGTCGCGTCAGATATACCCTTCTCTTTTTTATGCCCTGTCACATTACGACACTCTCCCTCTGTCTTTATTTGTGTATTCGGTGGCTAGTGCCTATCTTTATACGAGGAGGATTCTTTACGTTTATGGTTATGCTTGCGTGCGTTGAACTACTGTTAAGGCGTTGGAGCACCGGTTTCGCTAGGGTGTTTATTCTTATAATACTTTTATTTTATTTATATATTTATGTAAATTTTATATAAATATGTGAATAAAAATTGATTAATTAGAAATTTCCTATTATAAGCTACTTTTTATAGGAAGACATCATTTACATATTTTTTAAAAGATATATTAATGTCATGCCATATATACTCCCTCTGATTCATAATAAATGTCGTTTTAGATACATTTTAATTATTCAAAATAAGTGTCATTCTTAACTTTGTATACATGTTTATAATTTTACTTCCAAAATTAACCTTTAATTTCTCCCACATCTTAATTACACAGATTACACAGATTATATTTTCAAGACACTTTAACATGTAATTAATAAGGATATATCAGACATTTCATTAATTTTCTTAATAAGTATGCATTCTTCTAGAACGACACTTATTATGAATTGGAGGGAGTAATGTTTTTTTTGAGACATCACACCAATCTCCTTTGATTGCAGCCAACTTTCATATGATTAATGCGAATTAAATTAGAGGTCATTGATACTCTTATCAGTGAAGTTAGTGTGAAATCATGCCAATCATGTGGTCCTCAATTCATGATTCTGAAAGTGTGTTATTTAAAGACTGTAAAACTTAAGATTGTTCGTGGGAGATGTTACGGAATAAAATCTTTCAAAAGGACGAACAAATCTTCTTTGCCATTTGTCTGTAACAATTTTGTAAGCAATATGAAAAAACTGGAACGAATCTCTCAATATGTCTACCGGTCATGCCTCATGCTTTACAACAGTCTTGAGTGCTAGTTTTTTTCTATTAATGATCATATTGCTGATCTTTATAGCATTTTGATGGATGAAATATCAAAATATAATTTCTAGAATTAATTATAAAAAATATTAACGACGTTAAGTTTTTTGTTAACATGAATGGATTAGTATTTTCCGCTATATATTGTATTTTTATCACGTATATATGTTATTATTTAATAAATAAAAAAATAAAAAACCGTAAAAATAAATATTTTAATTTTTAAATAATAACAATCATATATGACAAAGATATAATATATGCATGATAGTCACGTGATAAAAATACTAATTTGATATAGTTTATCACGTTAACGTCTAACTATTTTTGTTAAAAATAGAAAGTTGAATAAAGTT
>JANZLH020000119.1:999648-1011502 GCA_026770325.2 Erythroxylum fimbriatum | reverse complement strand
TGTCACTAGTTCATAGGTTTATATGAAGTTGTTTCCCTTTCAATAAATTGTAGGAGGATATACTCCCCATTTCCCATGTTTTCCGAGTTGTAAGGTGGGTGATCCACCGCTTTTTCATGATTCCGTTGTGGTAGTGTTAGGTATTCCACCAAGCTCTATTTAAGAGTTATAAAGATATATAAATGAGATATCGAGAAAAATTGCTCCAAGTTTTGAGTTCTCAACTCAAGAGATCCAAGGTTCTCTCTAACGAGCCTACTGCTACTAATCACCATAGGTAGAAGAAAAAAAAATTCACCCAGCCCGCCAACCACTTCCAATCCCCTTCCTCAAAAACCCATAACATGATCCTTTTCCAAGGTCCATAACATTTTGGTATTAGAGACAGCTGTTATGGGAGACCAAATACAACAACTACTCACCCAAATTTTTCAGATAATCTAAGAAGAGCGTGTAGCCAATGCAACACGCCAAGAAGCAATAAACCTCCATTTAGATGAATTGGCTAAAGAATTAGCAGCCACTCAACAGTCTTCTAGCAGTGTTACTAGTGGCAACAACAACCTGCAAATTAAGGGTTCCCACACAACCAGCGGGTCCGACATAGGTGGCCTTATCCCAAAATTCACAAAATTGGATTTCCCACTTTATAATGAGCTAGACGATCCCCTTGGATGGCTGAGCCGCTGTGATCATTTTTTTTGACACCAAGGTACACTAGAAGCCGAAAAAGTCAGCATTGCCTCGTTCCATTTGGAAGGCAATGCCCAATTTTGGTTCATTCAGATGGAAGAGGATTCTCTAAATCTGTCGTGGACTAAATTTAAACATCATTGCCAACTTTGTTTTGGTCCCCCAATTCGAAATAATAAATTGGGAGCCTTCGCCAAATTATATCAAACGAGTTCTGTGGCTGAATATTAGGAGCAGGTCAAAAAAATGATATCACGTGCTGGCCACCTAACTTAAGCACAAAAGATCGAACTCTATATTAGTGGTCTTGCCGATTCCATTGTTGTTGAAGTAGTGCTTGATGATCCACCAGATTTAGCAAGTACTATGAGCATGTCTTGTTTGTATGAACATAGGCGACAGACCAGCCGGGCCGTGTCAACTGATGTTCGACGAGCAAAGCCACCAGAACAACCAACCTTCCAACGTTCTCGCACCATCCGTCAATTGAATCACGCCGAGATGGAGCACAGACAGCTCAAAGGCCTTTGCTTTAATTGTGATGAACCTTTCACTCAAGGACACCAATGTAAAAAGTTATTCTGGCTTGTTCTAATTGAAAAAAATGAAGAGGAACAAGAGCAAACTGAATTGCAACCAACTGATTTCTTTGAAGATTTCACTGAATGCCATTGTTGGAGTTAGCACTTCTCAAAACATGCGACTACAAGGTCATTGGCATGGACAATCAGTTTGGATTCTTATCGATTCAGGAAGCACCAATAGCTTTGTTGACTATCGTAATGTTTCATATTACAAGCTTCCAATGGAAAGAAGGGATGGGCTCAATGTGGTGGTGGCCAATGGCGAAAAATTGATCAGTCCCAGCAAATGTTGTTGCATTCCTCTCATATTGGGAGTCCACACCTTCTACACTGATTTATTTGTCCTTACACTAAGTGGTTTTGATATTGTATTGGGTGTAAATTGGTTGAAAACACTGGGGTCAATTTTATGGGATTTCTCAGCAATGAGTATGACATTTTCTAACCAAGGGAAACAAGTGGAGTTAAAAGGAGTTAGAACTCCTTTGACAAGTCAAACTCCTACCTCATCAACAATGACGACCTTTCCAATGACTCTAACTCTTCATGCAATTTTAGTTAACCCAGAAACCGATGCTACATTCCAAAAATTACTCACAAGATTCTGCCATCTTTTCTAAGAACCCACTGGATTACCTCCCTCTCGTGCTTGTGACCACCGTGTTCCTTTAGAGAATGGCACGCGGCTAATGGTTGAGAAGCAATGTGCAACATTACTATAGTAAGGCGTCATTCGACGAAGCCAATCACCATTCTCCTCCCCAGTACTCATGGTTCCTAAAGCAGATGGCGCTTGGCGCATGTGCGTTGAATATAGGGAGCTAAATACAAAGACCATCCGTGATCAATTTCCTATTCTGGTGATTGAAGAACTCCTCGAGGAACTGTTTGGAACAAAATATTTTACCAAGTTGGACTTGCGTTCTGGGTACCACCAAGTCTAAATGAGGACAAAAGTTATAAAGAACACAGCTTTCAGGACACATCATGGCCACTTTGAATTCCTATTTATGCCCTTTGGGCTAACGAATGCACCATTAACCTTCCAACCTTTAATGAATGAAATTTTCATTGGCCATCTCAGGAAATTCGTGTTGGTCTTCTTTGATGATATCCTTATTTATAGCCGCACATGGATTGAGCATCTACAACATTTGCTAACTGCCTTCCAATTACTTTCTAACCATCAATTATTTTTGAACCAATCTAAATGCTCTTTCGCCCAAACAAAGATTGCTTATTTGGGGCATATCATTTCACATGAGGGAGTCTAAGCGAATGCAAGTAAAATATCTGCCATGACGGAGTGGCCGCAGCTTACCAATATTTGAGCTCTAAGAAGATTTTTGGGCCTTACAGGATATGACCGCAAATTCATTTAGAATTATGGAACAATTGCAGCCCCACTTATAGCAATGCTTCGAAAAAATTCTTTCAACTAGACTGAGACTTCATTAGCTACCTTTCAAAAATTAAAGCTTGTCATGACTTCCAAGCTAGTCTTAGCCCTCCCAGACTTTTCACAGGCTTTCATTGTTAAGTGCAACGCTTTTGATGATGGCTTAGGCACAGTGTTCATGTAGAATCAGAGACCTCTTGCTTTCTTTAGCCGAGTATTGGCTATCCGCCACTGCAGCCTACCTGCTTACGAAAAAGAATTAATTGGCTTAGTAAAGGCTATTCAACACTGGCGTCCATACTTATGAGGCATAAGATTCCTGTTGCGTACTAATCATTATAGCCTCAAATTCTTATTAGAGCAAAGGATTCTCACACCTCCACAACAACATTGGGTAAGCAAACTCATAGGCTATTCATTCACCGTTGAATATAAACCAGGGCGCCACAATACAGTAGCCGACACTCTCTGTAGACGTAATTCAGATTCAGCTACTCTTTTACGCTGCCACAATGTGGGTTGTTTGAAGACATCCTTCAGAAACAGATCAATTCCATAGAACTTCAAAAGTTAATTTCAGAAGTTCAAACTGGAAAGGCAGCCAGTCATTGGAGTTTAAAGCAAGGGTTGTTGTTCTATAAAAATTGGGTTTACTTACTACCCTCTTCACCTATCATTCAGACTGTTTTAACGGTAATCCATAACCAAGGACATGAATATCAAAAGACTCTTTTCCGCCTTAACAAGGATTTCTTTTGGGCCAATATGAAAAGACATGTCTAAGAATTTGTGAGAAAATGCAGTGTATGTCAGCGACATAAATCAGAAACTTTACAACCATGAGGCCTCTCATAACCTCTTCCTGTTCCCCAACATATTTGGTCTGAAATCTCTTTGGATTTTGTGGAAGGACTGCCAAATTCCCATGGGAAAAATGTACTCTTAATGGTGGTAGATCGTTTTTCCAAATATTGTCACCTTGTGCCAGTCTCCCACCCCTATACGGTTATCACGACTGCACGTCTATTCTTCGACAATATCTTTAAATTGCATGGTTTACTAGAATCCATTGTCAGCGATCATGATGTCACATTTACAAGTGCATTTTGGCAAGAAATCTTTCGTCTCAGTGGTACAAAATTATGTTTTAGTTCTGCCTATCACCCACAATCAGATGGCCAAACCGAAGTGGTTAATCGAATAATCGAGATGTATTTACTCACCAGCAACCATCTTACTAAGTGGTTAGAATGGGTAGCTTGGGCAGAATATTCGTATAATACCAACTTTCATTCCTCCCTCTAGGCTACCCCTTTTAAGGTTGTGTATGGTCGGCCCCCACCTCGACTATTGTCATATTACCTAGGTATGTCCAAGCCCGATGCCATAGATGTCGCGTTACAAACACATGATGAAGTCTTTGCATCTTTGCACCAAAATTTGTTATCTGCACAACAACACATGAAGGCCAAGTATGATTCACATAACCGCCAATTGGAATTCTAGGTTGGTGACAAGGTCCTCTTACGCCTCCAACCATACCACCAAGTCACTGTAGCAAATCGTCACCATAAAAAATTATCTCCTCGATTCTTTGGGCCTTTTACCATTATAAAATGTATTGGCTCAGTAGCATATCAATTGGAATTTCCTGTTGGGACGAAGATTCATCCTGTCTTTCATGTCTCTGCTCTTAAGAAATTTTGTGAGGGAGACACCATAGAATTTACAGAACTTCGTACTCATATCCAAGAGGAACCCCCTCGACAACCCTTGGCGAGGAACCCCCTCGACAACCTTTGGCCATTCTTGATCGCATAATTAACCACAAGGTACCTAAGGTTCTGGTCCATTGGCAAAATACGTCTCCAGCTGAAGCTTCATAGGAATCAATTTCTTTTTTACTGCAGAAATTCCCTCACCTCACCCTTAAGGACAAGGGCTTTATGGAGGCCGGGAGTAATGTTAACCACCACTTTCCAGGTGTCCAAAGAACCAGTCAAATGCTTCCCACGAAATCACATTCATCCACGCCTTTTCATCATGGTAACATGCAGGAGCTTAGTGGAAAGAGAATAGGAAAACCACTTGCCCACTTGAAAGACTACATTCCTAAATAAGTGTCACTAGTTCATAGGTTTATATGAAGTTGTTTCCCTTTCAATAAATTGTAGGAGGATATACTCCCCATTTCCCATATTTTTCAAGTTGCAAGGTGGGTGATCCACCGCTTTTTTACGATTCCATTGTTGTAGAGGTGGGTATTCCACCAAGCTCTATTTAAGTGCTGCAAAGATAAATAAACAAGATATCGAGAAAAATTGCTCCAAGTTTTGAGTTCTCAACTTAAGAAATCCAACGTTCTCTCCAACGAGCCTACTGTTACTAATCACCATAGGTAGAAGAAAAAGAAATTCACCCAGCCCGCCATCCACTTCCATTTCCACTTCCAATCCCCTTCCTCAAAAACCCATAACACGATCCTTTTCCTAGGTCCATAACAATGCACCCCTAATTTCTCCTAAATTGGGAATTAAGCCGTCGCGGACTATGTCCTCAGATGCCTCTCATATGCTTCGCAACGTTACTTCGACATCGAATAGCTCTCTGGGTTATGTCTCACCCTTTGTTCGACTTCCATTACCAACAACTTATTGTTGGAGCTATAGCTCATGAGTTCTCTCAAAAAACCCATTGTGATTTCTCATCTGATAGTGTTGTCAACACTTTGTTAGTGCTGACTTTTACCATTAGCTTCTTTGTTGTTAGGCATACCGACTCTTGTTGCTGGTGCATCCTTCATTAAAGTCTCTGCGTCGGGAAGACACTTTAAGCGTTTTCTGGAGTTATTTTTCAATTTTTATATAATTATACAATTGTTAAGTTGACAACTAAAACAATCAATTAAAACCCTAATCCTAATTATACATTAAGCTTTATAATTATAAAGACATAACATGAGTATCAATCCAAAAACCATTAGTTCATTCAATTTCTAGAAATATAGAAATAGACCCAACATAGACATATAACTTTTGTGACAGAGATTCATACAGCGTAATTAACATGTCGATTGCAAATTATAGCATTAAAATCTCATCGAATCAAAAAATTAATCATGTTAAAATTAAAGGACCTTTTGGTATAACTATTAGAAAATTAGTTAAGATCAAATTACCATGTAAATATTATAAAATCAAATATTTCATATTTTGCCCCTTAAATTTTTTTAAATTTCACAATTAGATAAGATTAGATTAAATTATATTTTGTTGTCTTTAATTGTTCTACATGTATGACCTATTAACTTTTTAATATGTTGACAATAATTATAAATATAATTCTAATTCATTTAGAACTAAATAAATTTGAATTATGTTTAATTTTCTTTAATTTTCTAATTAAATAATATTTAACTAATTATCAAGATTGATATCTAGTAATATATATGACTATCCAAATGTTAAAATAGATTGACTTAACCTATTTATATATTGTTATAATGTATAATTTAAGTCTTTCATCATATAATATAAGAGTAATCATATTATGCTGAAACCTAAATTAGTAATTGATTTATTAGTGAAATTTAAAAATAAACATTTTCAAATATTAATTTATTATGACTAGAGATATCTCAATTTATTACGAATCAAAGAGAGTCTCCCAAATTACTTTAAAGTGACAAATATTTTATTAACTTACTCAACAATTTTCATATAGTTCATATCATATCTAAGTAATACTATTTGAGCTATCATACATATAATAAATAATAAGTAGAATCAAAACATACTAATTCTCATATGAAATAGTTTGATAATATTAAGTCTAAGAATCGATTATATAGGTATCTACAGACAATTACTTTTTTCATAAGAAAAACATAATATTTACTAATTTTATAGTTTCATTAATATTTAATCTTGATGGAACTATTACTAAGAATAATTTAATAATAATACATAATTTCAAATTATAATTATATCATAATTTCAATTGAGTAACAATTATACCAATGCTTTTCTCTTTAGTATTAAACATTATTGACAAAAATAAATAAAGATACAAAATATCTTTATTGAAGAAATTAATAATATCGTATATGAAATTGTAACCAATTAATTAGTTATAAGGACATAAACTAATAATGTTGATCACAAATAATTGAATCTTAACATAAATTTTAATTACAAACTTGTATACGTAATACTGTTTGACATGGGCTAAACATAGCTCAGTTAGAAAATCCCATTTGTTGCCCCTCAAATTTGAATAAGTTAGCATCAAATAGGCTTCAATTATATGTCAATATGACAACGCAAAGTTAGGTCGAACTTATTTAGGGAGCTAATCTGATTACATCATTGCAGGAGTTAGCACCATATATATTTTTGTTAATGTAAAATAATGTATCCCAAGAATTGAACTTGAATACACAACCATATAGGTTAGCGCTTTACTATGATGACTATGTACTACATAAACATAACAATTCTTTTGAGCATGTTGCAACCCAGAATATGTAATAAAATATACTTTTGGAACCATAATTCACTGCATACCTGAGGAAGCAAGAAACAAAGAATTGTATGAATTGATTGGTGTAGAATAGAGGTTATGGAGACGAAGATCAAGTAATGATAAACCAATATGTTTATTGAATTTAGTTTAACTTCTATCAAAATAATTGTAGCCTATCTTTGCGAACATTCAAAGCTTAGTTCATCAAGGTAAGTGTTCCTACACTCAGCATTAACATAATCAAGGTTTTTTAAGTGCTTCTTGAAAATCATCCTAAACACACAAAAGAATGATCTAGTTGTAAAATATAGTATACCTAACATTTTTCAGTTGAAAAATGTGTCTTATTAACTATAAAACTATTGAAGTTGGAAATAGCCTGTTTCACGTAGGTATATGTTTAGAAAATGTGTAATGATTTCCAACCTAACATCTTAGGAGTTTAACTAAAATACTTTTTCAAATATAGTATCAAAGTTTTTAAATTAATATATATTTATGGATTCCTTTTTCGACATTTTCAACCCAACGACCTTATAAATTAAGTGTTAAACTTTAGTTTTATACTTGTTAGCAATAATATGGTATAGGAATTAAAACTTGTTGATGAACAATGCACATAAAATGCATATACATTTAATCATTTAAGAAAATGGGTAGCAACCACTTGTAGGCTTAGTAAACCTGTCTAAGGCTCGATCAATTAAAAAAGGGCCTTAGGTCAGGTTCAAACTTGGGTTGCCTAGGTCTTAGACCCGATTGCGCAGAAGTTGTTAGACGAAACTAGGTCCTCGACGGGCTTGGCTTGACTGACCCATTACCAAGTCTAACCACTTACGGTGGCCAAGTGTTAGACCTCTAAGTTAAATTACAAAATCGTGCAGGCATTGCCAAACCTTGACTAATGTTTGGTACTCAGGACGATGGAACAAGGCAATAACTTATGAGTAAGCAAGGAAAATGAGTATTTTCAATGAGTTGGCATGCATTGATGCACATTGGCAGAAATATTCAATGAGATGTAAGATTCAGGTGTGAGACCAAAAGATAGCTTGAGATAGACCTTAGGTTGAAGGTTAGTTGGATCACATGTATAAGGGAGACATGTGAGAGCTTTAAGGACTTAATGTGCACTCAAATAGACGGATCATGACTAATGAACTTGACAAGGGTAAACATTGGACCAAACTAGTATGCTATGAAAGGCTTTGAGCTTAAATGACTCATTATCAAGGGATATATATCAAATGGAGATTTTGGATGATATGACAGATAAGATCACAGTAGATATATATCAGCTCTAAAAGATAAAGACCACGCGGGAGGATCCTTTAAAGATAGTGGAGATTTTTATGAATATGAATGTATCTTTCCCAATTAAATGTAATCTCTTATCTTATTAGTTGTAATATAGCTAAATCTTATCATATATAGTCCTATTTAGACGGGGGTGTCATCCAATTAGTTAGTGTGATGATCTAATAAAGATAGAGGTGATGTAGTTAGTTTAGTTAAATAAGGCTTATGAATTATAAAGTCATAGGTGCTTATAAATAGCTTATATTGAACTAACACCCTCATTTTCAACAAATAAGTCATGAAAGAATGCTAACTCTAACGTTTGAATTGATTTTATGTTAAAAAAGGAGGTTGAGGTAACTTGATACTTGAACTTTATCATCATATTGCTTTATTGGTTAAACTTCTCGACGGATTATGTGTTGGAAAATTAATCGAAATAGAATTATATGTATAACAAAAAATAAATATTTTTATAAATTTTAATAGATTTTTAATTAAATAATGAAAATCATAATCATCCAAATATTATAAATTTTAAAGTGATTTCACTTAACCTGTCCATGAATGGTTATAACGTATAGTTAATTTTTTCATCATCCAATATTTCAGTTATACATAAAGTATAGAATTAGTGTCTACTATGTTCAAATTCAATCATATTCGTTCTTACTAATTAGTAATTAATTCATAATTGATATTTAAAAATATCATCTTCAAATCTTAGTTCTCTTTGGTTAGAGAACTCCTTAAATTATTACTAATAAAGAGCAATATAACATTTTTCCTAATTATTTTACGGTGATAAATCCTTCATTTATTTATTCAACTATCTCCATATAATTCATACTATATCCAAGCAATACCGATTGAGCTACTCTAAATAAAATAAGTTATAAGTAGTATCAAAACATAGTAATTCTCATATGAGATACTTTAGTAATGTTAAACCTAATGATCAATCATACATCTATCATAATAAGAAAGTTCACAAGCACATAAGTAATGTTCCATTCGATGTCCTTATAATCAAGTCAGTTCAATAAACTTAGTCTTTAATAAGTATTTACTCATTTGTATAAGTTTTTTCATATTTAAGTTTATATATGTGACGACTTTCTTTAAAAAGAACAAACACAACAAATACATAACTATCAACTAGCCGAGCAAATTGTCAACATGATTAGAGTGGTTAGGCTTGCCAATGAGAAGCAATGCACAATTAGCCAAGAACTTAAAGCAAATTGGTTGTTTTGATGTAAATTTTTGTATTTTGATGTACAACATATTTATTATAGCCTCACTTGACTCTAATTGTATGACCCTTATTTAGGATCATGTAATAGCTTTTGCTATAATATAATTTATTCTATTTTATTTTTTAAAAGACATGCGCTAATCTTTTCGCTATATTAATTTCTAGTCTTAACATAACTATGACTAGAAATAATTTAGGGATAGTATGTAAATATAATATGAATCTTATGATTATGATCTCATTAATTATAACTTCGTTTGGAAAATATAGTTATCACATATACTTTATCTTATATGTTAGTTAATTAAATAAATATGCATAATATAAAAGTGCCGTTAATTGATTATGAAATCTATAACCAATTGATTGGTCCTACTTATGCTAAGTTAATCATTTAAGTATCTTATAACATATGACTATAGTGCAATCATGCTAATGTTAGGAGCGGGTAGCTTGGGTGGCAAACTAGCAGGGTCAATTGGTCCAAGGTCCTAGGTTCGACTCCTGGTAACGGGAGAAAGTGACCGCTCTGCTATGGAGCTGCCCAAGATCAAACCGTGGTTCAATCCTCCAGCAGTGGTCGGGCCTGCGACTGGGGGCCCTTGGGGTTGGGGATCAACCTTTGGTCCAAGGAGTGATTGAGTGAAAGAATTTTGTAAGAATCTCTTTAGTGAGTATTTGCATAAATTTTAAAACTTATCTCAATTATCATCATAAACTATTAACAATTTAATTTAAAATAATTTTTAATAATTATTATTATTACTTATTACAATTTAGAAAAACTTCTCTTTTAAAACATTTAAAAGTAAGACATTTTAATCTAACTAGAAAACATTTCAAATCTAATTGGAAATAGCTTTTCTTTAATTAGAAAAATATTGTCTAATATCAAAGCAAATATTTTCAAAATAAAAAAATTAATTTAATTGAGATGGTCCTTTACATTATTTATTTAGAGATCAATCTTAATTAATTAAAAATTATTTTTTAATCAATTAGAAAATTATTTTCTAAAATATTAAAGGAAGATCATTTTTAATCAATAATTTTTAAAAAATTTAACAAATAACAAGTACCTTTTTAATTAATAAAAAAATTTATGGCTCAAATTAATAAAAATAAATTTCTAAATAAAATTGGTTTTTGGAAACTTGAGAATAATAATAAAATGCACGAGAACAAAACACATTAAAATCATTCCTCAAGTTTCCAAAAAATCAACAGAAACATCGAAGGAAACTTACATAATCTAAAAGCTTTAGGGAGGCAAGCATCCATAAAGTTTAAGTTAATATTGTTTCCTACAAATAAAGCACATGAATGCATAAGGCATGCGATTGATCAAAATTCAGAAGCAGAAAAAAAAGAATATCAAAAAAGTTTTTTAGAAGCTTCATAGTATGACTAAGGCGTGATTGATTTTCAAGAAAACCATAACACTATGGGGCATATAATGGTTGTTTTGCAAAATCCAATTTTCGGAAATTTTAAATTTGCTTTTTAGAAAATGACAAATAAACTATAGGAAAACAAATAAAAGTCATACAACTTATGCATCAATAATTTTAAGCTAAGTTGTCAAATCAATAATAATCAACCAATTGCTACAACATAAACATTAAAAGGAGACTTTGATACATAGCAGAAAAATAAATTTTTATTGATTTCTTTATGGATCTCTTTAATTGAATATCTTAAAATATACATGAATCAGAAATAAAAGAATTGATGTACGTAGATTGGATTCTTGCAAAACTTTTATTCTCGCACTATCAGTCACAAGATGTTCAGGTATTCAGCCTCTGATGATATTTATAGATAAAAGAAAAAGAAATTCAAATACCTTTGAAAGGAAAAGAAAAAAGTGTTAACTTTTTAATCTTTTTCCTTTTTATAGAAAAGGACACGAGGGTCTCTTTCTAATTAAAATTGGGCTTCTAATTAAAATTAAAGTCTAATTCGATTATACAGTAAAACCTCTGTAAATTAATATTGTTGGGATCATGATATTTATTAATTTATAGAGATATTAATTAACCGATAAATTAATATTTATTAATTTAAAGAGATTTTTGTAATTGATTGAAGTTAAAT
>JANZLH020000119.1:964920-978499 GCA_026770325.2 Erythroxylum fimbriatum | reverse complement strand
ATAAGAAAATAAAATAAAGCTAAACTAACTAACAAAAGCAATTTAAAGAAAACATGTAAAAATGATAAAAGTGGGGAGCAATTTAAAGAAAACATGTAAAAATGATAAAAGTGGGGAATTTGGTTGGGACTCGATTCTTTGGCTCAATCTCGACCTACACCCTAATTAAACATATTTTATTGATTTGTTGTTCTCAAATCTCTCCTAGAAACTATTAATCGTGGGTTAATAATTAACCCGAATTTTCCCTTAGGTAGTGTTTAATCAAGATACGATCGTTAATTAAACCTAACTACCGAATAACCTAGGATACGATATCTAAATTCAATTGGGTAGTAGAATTACGAATTAGGAAAACCAATTAATCAAGGCAACAACTACATACGATGCATCATTTAACCTAGGTTATATTATCCCTAATGATTACGAACCATTAGTCACTACAAATAAATTTCAAATATAACAATTATGGATTATATAAAATTCTAGCAATAATAAAAATTCTAGCAATAAGTTTGTAATAAAACGATCGAATAAATGTATTAAAATCATCTTTTCATTATACCTAATGAGTGCATACACAAATAATCAGATTATAACGATAACACAATCATTCATACACGAAACCCAAATCTATATACATAGGATAACGCAATCAATTTCTAAAGAGATAAATAAATAACAAAACAATGGAAGAAATGCTCAACCAAGTTGTCGGTGTCGATATCGTCTCTAAACTGGCTTATGATTGTCTAGCCTTTTATAGATCTCTCACAGTTAATAGCTTCCATAGCCCTCTTCATGCTCTCCTAAAAAAATGCTTCAACCATCTCCAAGAATGTCCAAGCCAAAACCCTTAAAACTCTCGCTACTGTGTTATTCTACAACTAATGCTCCTGTTCTCTTTTGGACAACTCTTTAAAAATGTTGGAAAATTCCTTAAGCTTGCAGATTATTACCAAATAAATGGTTAAACTGATTAGGTCTTAGGCAAATTTGATTATGATATTTAGTGCTTGATTTTAGGAATCAGTTTAGAGATATTCTTGTGATAGTTAGCAAATAAATAAGATTTTTTGTTACATTTCATCTCTATATATTGAACTTTGTTGCTGACATAAAGGTGTGTGTTCTACTACAAAAACATCTTCTTTTTCCTTCACTTCTATTCACGTATTATGCTTCAGCTCTAGAAAAACAACATGGTATCAGAGCATTTGTCTTGAGGGACCTGTGAGATGAGTGAAACTAAAACACAAACCTGATTTATAACCCAGAATTACAACAAGAATTACAAACATCTTCAAGTAATGGAGATTGAAACACAACTGTCTCAAGGTGCACCAACAATTTTTGATGGTGAAAACTATCAAGTTTGGGCTGTTCGAATGAAAGCTCATCTTGATGCTATGGATGTTTGGGAAGCTATGGAGGAAGACTATGAAGTGCCTCTATTGCCAACAAATCCTACAATGACTCAAATCAAGATGCACAAAGAAATGAAAAATAGGAAGTCTAAAGCCGAAGCCTGCTTTTTTCCTGCTGTTTCAAACATCGTATTCACAAGAATTATGAATATAGAGTTAGCAAAGGATATCTGGGATTACCTAAAAAAGAAATACCAAGGAAATGAAAGAACAAAGAGCATGCAAGTGCACAACTTGATCAAAGATTTTGAAATGCTGAAGATGAAAGAGTCAGGAACCATTAAAGAATACTCTGACAAGTTGCTCGGCGTAGTAAACAAAGTGAGGTTATTAGGTAAGGATTTTTCTGAGGAACGAATAGTGCAAAAAGTTCTTGTAACCTTACTTGAAAAATATAAATTAAAATTTCTGCATTGAAAGAAGCTAAGGATCTATCAAACATGTCTTTGGCAGAATTAGTAAATGCACCACAGGCATAAGAACAAAGGAGGATGATGAGAGAAAAAAGGAACCATTGAAGGTGTGTTGCTAGCAAAAGAAAAAATTAAGGAGATAAAAACAAGAGTTTCAACAAGATCGACAATAACAACAACAGAAACAATGATGATTCATATCCACCATGCCCATATTGCAAAACACCAAATCACCCATAAAGAAAAAGTTGGTGGAGGCTTGATATCAAATGCAGAAAATGTGGACAAATTGGGCATATGGAGAAGGTTTGCAAGTCACGAAATAAAGAGGCAAAAGTAGCAACTGAGCAACATCAAGAGAATGAATTATTTTGACATTAAAGCTCTGCAACTCCTAATGCAAGGAGGAGTTTGTTGGAAAATTCCTTAGGCTTGTAGATTATTACGAAATAAATGGTCAAATTGACTAGGTCTTAGGCAAATTTGATTATGATATTTAGTGTCTGATTTTAGGAATTAGTTTAGAGATATTCTTTTATGCTTTATCTTGTCTTCTCTTGCTCTAATCTTCTTCTTCTTACTCTAAGACGATAAATGAATGTGAATTTTCAGAAAACAACCTCAAATATAGTAATTTTGACTCACTTTAGCCCCATCATTTTCAAATTATGCCTAAAATCACATATGAGTCAAAGTGAATATCTTAAACAATTTCAAGTCATTAATCACTAAGTGTTATGAAATAATTATACAATCAATTAAGCATATATCAATATCTCCCACACTTAACTTTTGGCCATCATTGGGCAAAACATTAAAATTAAGCTCCCAAAAAACATTTACTCAATTCGCATATATTCCAAGAATATATAATCATAAACAAAAATAAACAACCTTCAAAAATCATAGTAAGAACTTAATATTCCAAGCTTTTACTTATGATCAATCAACATTCAATGCCTTTAAAAACCGAGCAATCTAATGATAAACTTGGAAAATGTGTTTAAAGATTTATTAATAATAATTGTCTTTAAATTGTTATATTTTGATAAATAAATTAAAATTAAAATAATTCAAATAAAATTCAGTGACACGTCATACAACTCTTATTTATTGATGATAAAAACTAATAATTAAAAAACTCAATTAATTTGGTCAGTTTAACTATAAAAATCTTGAATCATCTAACTTTTTCGGTTCAGTTTTAAACTTTTTGGTTTGATTTGCTTTAATAATTCTTGTTATTAAAAATCGATCAATTTGTTAATTAATGGTTAATTTTCATAAATTAATAAGTTCTTATAAACTAAAATAAATCAATTAAATTTTATTTAATAATCTTTTTTTCAATTAAACTTCAAATTCTTGTGAAAAAATCTCTTTTAATCATATTTCAAATTCTTTAATTTTATTTAATATTTAACTGATTTTATGACGGTCTAATATTGGTTGAATCTTTTAAACCTTAAATCTCTTGTCTTATTGGTTTAACCACTAGTCCGGTTGTTAAACATTGAGGAATAATTTAAATGATTTCAAATAAGTTTTTATTTTTTTAAAGTGAAAGAATTGATTAGTATTAAAATCATAATTGATATTATACTGCATAGAGACAAATTTGATATCGCCTTAGACCAAGTTGAGGATATAAAAATAAACTTCAAGTACTAATACACAACTAATGTAAGCCATAAAAATAAACTTCAAGTACTAATAAGCCATAAAAATAAACTTCAAGTACTAATAGACAACTAATGTAAGTAATGCAGAAAGCATTGATGCTTGCTCCCACTTTTGTAGAAGTTGCTACATGAACATTTTACCACTGTCATTAGCCATTACCTCTTATCCCAGAGTTCTGTCTGGTAGATACTTTCCTATAAAGTGGACAATAATTAATTACATTCTAACAATTTTGATAAATTTACGATTAAGCGAATCGTATTTGATCCAAATAAAGATTATAAAGTGACTCAGTAAAAGATTTAAATTAATGGCCTAAAACTTAGCGATAAAAATAGACCTCAATTGTGTAGACTGGACCCGTATTGAGCCTATAATGAAGAGGCCCGATATGGAAACTATATATATAGGTTAAAGTCTCTTGTAGTTGCTTAAGTAATTCGTGAACGTAAAGTTACTATGATCCATTCAGAGGTTCACATGTTAAGAAAATTACAAAAAGACATTAACCACGTCTCGGTGAGCAGATCCCGTGAAGGTGCCAGAGGATTTGTGCTCGTTATGGCTTCGTAAAGCTTGTTGGAACATTATGGATCCAAAATTAGGTATTTTCGCATTTCTTCGTTATTTCCCTTTCACGTTCGATCTAGAATACGTAACTAAGACTCTTGTTACATGCTACATTGTCCCGTCAATGAGTGCAGGCTTTTGTATCTCCAACCTTTCTAGTTTCTTCTATCCTCAGTGGGTTGAGTAACTCACAGGGTTCTCCATAAGCCCCTCTATCGGTGAATTCCAAAGGGTTCAGAGTAAATAACAAGGTTATCTGTCTTTGAAATTGACATCCATACATATATTAGGCATCTTCCCATAACACTCATTCGTTTCCTGAAAAACATACTAGTTTGAATACCCTAAAAGAAAAGTTGAATCGTGTTAATTAAAGATAAACTCCATAGTTACTGTTAGGATATATGTTATATATCTAATTAATTAGTTTTGACATTCTTTATTAATTGGACATATAAGATATTAATTATAGTAGGATTTAAAAAGATGAGGAAGAATCCTATACAAAATGGAAGTCTACTCTCTGACAAACTTATGGTATATCATATTGATGTTTAAGATGTATATTGCTGGATTTTTGGGATAAAAGATAAGGACTTTGTGTGCATTCACCGTAGCTGTCTTGGAATTAAAGTTGAAGTCTATCACTTAGTGTAGTGTGTGTGGCATAGTATGGTGTGTATGTTGGGGACGTGAGTGCGGCAACGTTTTAGGTGATTGAAGCCACGGTGAAGTGAGCACGTCTCTAGCTTTGAAGTTGATCGACGTCTCTTATTAACAGTTGCGTGCGTGAATCTCTTGTGTGGAAAAGGAGCTGCAGTTGGGTGTGTGTGCGGTATTGAACAAGAAATCTCTTGTGTGGTAAGAGATATATGCTGTGTCCTGGATATGCTTCTGTGGAGTGAGTTCTTTAATGGGCATTAATGACATTGGTATCTTTGGTTTTTTACTATACAGAAAATCTTGAGTAGCGTGAAAATCTTGTGATTGGCAAACTCCTAATTGACATCTCTGTGCAAGTGGAGAAGATAAAGGAAGCTACGGTCAAAAGGAATCTATGGTGAAGAAGAGTGAGTGCATATGTGAAGTGGATACTGAAGATTGAAAATAAAACGTAGCTGTGGTTTGAGTGGGTTAGTTAATTGAATTCTTAAAAGACATAGATATGGGGGTATGCGTGTGTTGCTAATTTTGTGGCCTAGTGGTTGCTGGAACTTTTTTGGTGTGGCCAAGTGCAGAAAATTCAAGGACAACAACGATTATTAATTGATTTCCATATGGGCTGCGTATATCTTGGTTGATGAATGTGTTATTGGTGCAGCTGTGGCTTCGCATTGGTATTTAAGTGAATCAGCCCATTATTGTTGCGGCGACTTCCAGATTTATTTCAGTGGAGCTTAACATTTCGGGAAGTTGTCTTTTTTTTCTATCTCAAGTGTATTTACTTTTCGTTCTTTATTATTTTAATCACTTGAGTTATTTGTTCATTGTTCTTTAATTAAAAAGTAATTGAGAAAATCCTCTGTCGGGGTTAGTACGAGGTGGTCATACTATTGGGTGTGAAATTCTTTCACGGAAAGTGAGGTTGAGTGATAGTGTCAAGGGTTGAGTGGTGTCAGCTTAGTAAACCCTTGGGTAAATCTATTGTACTTCGGTGAAAGCGATTAAGCTGGGCGAGGGCCCCGCAGACGTAGACAAGATGTGCTGAATTGTGTTACCAAATTTCTGGTGTTTTTATTATTTCAATTTTGCTTGTTTTTATTTTGTTTGTACCAAAGAAGTTTGTGGAAAGTTTGCGAAACAATTAACCCCCTTCGGTTTTTCAATTGGTATCAGAGCAAGGTCACTGATTCAAAACTTGGTAGCAAGTTGGTGCAGATCCTAGTTTCGCAAACATGACTACAAGAGAGGCACTACAGGTGGACACTGAAAAAAGTGTGAATGATGCGGTAGATAAATTAGATAAAAACAAACACTTGGTATTACTCACACGAAATTTTGGTAAATGGATGAAAAGAATGAAGAAGGACAGATTTGACTTTAGACAATATGACGAAAGTTCATCGACTAACAATGGAAAACATCCAGTCAAAATACAAAAGGGTGAAAGGAAGGCAAGGAGAATTTAATGTCATGAATGTCAAGGTTTCGGACACATTCAATCTGAATGTGCTAATTCCTTCACAAGTACCTGGAGTGAGAATGATTTCGAGAGTGAATATGGTAACGAAGAAGAGATAGCGAATGGTGCTGCGTTGGTTGCCTTACATAGCAAAAGTCCAATTACTTGCTTAACAGTAACTGAGAAGGAAGTAACTGAAGACCGAAAAGAGGGAAAAATGAAAAATTTCGAAAACAACTCATCTCAAGACCTATTATCAGATTATGACAGTGATGGAAGTGACTTAGATAACAAAAAGGGGAATATTTACAAGACTTACGAATTAATGTATGAAAAATAGGTGAAAATATTTAGAGAGAATGACAAATGGAAGGAAGAGAATCTCTCCATGAAGAACACCATCCAAGAGTTAGAAAAGAAATTGACGTTGACTTCAAATGAGCTTAGTAAAGCTAGAATGAAATTGGTAAGTATTGAAAAGGAATTGAGAATATTGAATGTAGGCATAGAAAAACTAGAAAAGTTAATGGAAATTGGTAAGGTTAAAGGGGATCTTCAAGGCATTGGCTATAAGGGTTGTTGGACCAATGGTGGTTGACAAAATAAGTTCCTTAATGTTTTGATAATAATAAAATGTATAGAATTGGTAAGAAATTTATTGCAGGTGTTTTTAGAATAAAAGAAATCTAGAAGAGTTATAAATCTTTGAGGAATCAAGAAGGAAACATGATTAAGGCTTTAAAAATGAAGATTATGAGAGATTTGATTGAATATATCCGTTGGAGTTCAACAAGTCGACTTACACTTCACGACAAGTCGAGTTATCAAAGGGCTGAAGTGAAATATGTTGACACAAGTCGAGTTATACGTTGATTCAAGTCGAGCTATCAAAGAGAAAAGTACACAAGTCGACTTACCCTAAACAAGTCGAGTTATCTCAGAGCAGAGAAATTTACGAAAAAGTTGTCACAAGTCGACCTACCATAAACAAGTCGACTTATGGATAGCGACAAGTCGACTTACCCACGACAAGTCGACTTATGAGGAAAGCAGATTGTATCTGACGAAGGAAATTAGACACATATGGAAAGAATTAATCAAGCAACGACTATAATATCATATGCAACGGCTAGTAGAGGCTCTAACGACCATATTGATCCTAGTGGGCTACAAATATATGCATCAAGCTCAAGTGAAGTAAAAAGAGGTTTACACATAGCCAAAAACAACATACAATTCTCAACATCAGCTCTCTATTGCTCTCACCTATTTCCAATCTGTTATTGAGCATTGTTCTTATATTATTATTCCATCATTGTTTTGTGAGTTTGAGTGATTAGTGTTTAGTCACTTGTGAGGTAGGATTTGTGCCGAAAAACAAATCAATTGTAAGGTAGCTTAAGCCGGAAATCAAGTGGTGTTATAAAAGTTCACACTGAACTAAAAAGTGTCCAATACAGTGGTTTGCCAAATTCTAAGTGGGAGCTTAGGTAGAGAACGTAGGTCTTAGCACCGAACCTCTATAAAAACAGTGTTTGATCTTCTTCCCTACTCTATGAATTTGTTTTTAATTGGTTTTGTGTAAATTAACTTCTGATTTTTTGTAGAGCTTATCAAAAAGATTAAAGATCTATTCAACCCCTCCTTCTATATCGTTTACAAAATTATGCAACCCTGACGCCCTCACACTAAAGGCATCAAGAGAACGAACTAAAAATGAAAAACTTATTAGTGCAGTATGCTGTAATACGAGAAGTTTAGGGTGCCAGAAGAACAAACAAAAAATAAATGGCTGAAAGTATCGGGAGAATAACAGATAATGTTAGATTAGAATTAAATAAAATTGAAAGCTTGAGCATTTTATTACTAATTTTTAAAGTTTGGGTTAGAATTGAAAAAAATAAAAATTTAGATATTTTATTGTTACTTTTTTAAGTTCGGACTATAATAGAAAAATTGACGAAAGTTTGAATTTTTTTAGTAATTAACCCTAAAATATAATTTGAAAATTAAAGTTAAAATTAAATGTTTGAAATATTAAAATATAAATTATATGTTAATGAAAAATCAAAATGCAATGCATGATGATTTTGGAAAATAGAGAACCAAACTCAATACTATTCTTCGGGCTCCAATAACTTGTGGTCATCATGCACCCGAAGCATGCGTGGCAACGTGTCTTAAATTTTATAGAATGTGTCATTGATTGGCTTATGATCGAACGTTTACGACGGAGGGTTTATATTTTTTTTAATCCTAATTACTTTACTTTAACCCTGTTTTCGATCCGAAATGATATCATTTCGAGTCTATTTGATGGATACACCGATGGGATGGGGTGGCATTTGTTGCTTTATTAATAATTAACAACTTCTAAAAAAAAAATTCTCCTTTCGATTTATAATAAGTGTCGTTTTAGATACATTTTAATTATTCAAAATAAGTATTATTTTTGACTTTATATGCATGTTTATAATTTTACTTCCAAAATTAACCTTTAATTTATCTCTAATCTTAATTACACAGATCACAAAACGGGAGTCACGATAAAATTTTATAAAAATATTAATAAGGATATATTTATAACTTTATTAATAAACGTGCGTTTTTTTAAATAACAATTATTATAAATGAGAGGGACAGTAATTAACAACATTTACTAGCTACCTACCCCTTGGATTTTAAAAACTATGGTTTCACGAGTTTAGCATATCCAATGATTCCTTCTTTTTACATCATCGAGGTAGCTGGAACTTTAATTACGAATTCTAAGTTTCGAATCGTAAGATCTGACAATATCTTGTTTTTATTGGAAGTAGGACCATAATTGAAAATGTGATTAATAAACGTATGGGGTTCTTTACGGGGGTGAACAATTTAAAACAGAAATAATTGAACTTGTAATCATTGATGCAAACATGTGGAGTAGTGTAGTGTAGGAGCTACGTGCCAGCCTCCGAAATCATAGAACGTTGAGCTGGAATGCTCGTTGCTCGACGTGATGCAAAGATTAGCAAGGGAGAGTGGTCGTAGAATTGGACTTGTGCTGTTGTACACAATTGTGGATCCCATACCAATTTCACAAAGGGAAAGCTAAAGCTACCTTAGACATGTAGCTACGTGGCATTATCATCTTTTTAACTAATCCTCGTGAGCTGCATAATTCAACACGCAGACACCGACAATTTCGTTGTACCAGGAGCCATACCATCTCACGTTTTCCTTGTCAGTAAGGTCAATCAGCTAGGACCACCATGCCCGGAGTGTCTTGCGACGTACATAGCTCTAAAGCTTAGCTGCAATCAATCAAGTCACTTCAGTTTGAAAACTTGCACCTTCACAGAACAAAGTGGCAAAGTTAAAATGTACGTTGAATACAAGTACTTTGCAGCTGGCATAAATTTATAATTTTTTGACAAAAGTTTTGAAAGGAGCGTTTCTAAAGGAAGGAGATCCTATGTTTTATCCCCCTTTCCTGTTCTTGCCTGTCTTCACGTAAATTTGTGGCTGGCTGAGAGGAGATAGCGTGGAGTAAAAATACAGGAAATAGAACAGGCGATATCAAATTCGATTGTTAATCGTTCTGAGATTGGAATGCTGGCTTTGGACTGTTTAATTTTTAAGCGTTATTTTTTTTACTTGTCCTTTTAATGGATGCGTAGGATTATCAATAGGGCGGCTCACTCTTTAGCTCAGATAGCTTTATTATATGCAAACTTTTATAGTTGGAAAATTTATCCTCCTTATCCAAGTCTTATTTTATTGTTAGATAACTCTGCTTGTAATCCATCTGATAGGGAAAGGCTTGTAGGATCTGAGTGTATGAGCTTGGGTTTAGTTTTTAGCCTTCCGTTTTTTGAGTTTTCTCGTCAAAAAAAAAATCAATGTGTTGGTTAAAGTATTGGATTCTAAAATTTAGGAATCGGATAAAGTTTCAAGAATCAAGTAGGAAAACTTTAATAAAATTTAGAAATCGAATAAAATTTCAAGAATCTGAGTAGGAAAACTTTAATTTTATCCTATTCCTAAATTTTAGAATCGAATACTTGACTTTAATAAAAGATTGATTTAATGTATAATATGTTTTTCCTTGCAAACATTTAACACGCCAATGAATAATTTAAAAGCAAATTTGAGTACTTACCATTTCATGTCATAAAACTGCCCATGACCAATGGATCAGTCCAAGTCCCAGTCCCTCTCGTGTCATCTCATCGTGCGTGGCATGGAGATAATTAGAAGGAAATTAACATGTAGAAAGGAGGAGGAAGATTTCTGGTTAGAGGTTGAAACATGGCTGCGTTTTTATATCAGAACACCGAGTTCATGCAGTACAAATATTCAGTACAGGCGTTGTACTGCACTGCACTGCATACTATTTGGACATAAATGTCTGGAATATCTCGTAAATCAGTTCGTGCCTTATTCTATTAAATCTTATCAATATATTTACGTAAGATTAGCGTAAATAAGTCGGTAAAATTAAATGGTACAGAATTAAAATATCACAGACATAAACGGCATAGAAAAATTCATGCGTCAGATGTGGGCAAAGCAACTTCACTAATGTAAGTTGGCAATGATTGAAATATGAGCTTTCAAAGAAAATAAAATATCGTAAAACTTCAAATATAAATGAGCTGACTGAAAAAGAAAAGACAAGTTTTACGGGGACGGGAGGAAACTGTTGAGTAATTGTTTTCAGAATTATAGTAACGTCATGATTTGGGCCAGAGAATAAGCCCATTCTCTGGGAAAGCCTGATGTGGGTTTGGCACTTCAGAGTTTTTTACATTTTCAAGTCAATCAAGCTTGGTGATTAACAACTGCACGAGCAAAAGCAATGCCGAAATTTTGTGGTTAAATTTTAAGTTAAACTACTTAACGTGAAATAATAATAATAATAATAATATGATTAAAATATATACAAAATTAGAATTGATATAATTATTAATGTTATGAATATTGTACCGGTTTTGATACCGAATTAATTTCTGATACGGCATTGCATCGGTACCAGTCAATACTGGGTACCATTTGAAGACGAAGAGAGAGGAGCAGTCGAAGGAGGAGGAGACGTCGACGGTGAGGACGAGACGGCGACGAGGCTGAGCAGGAGACGACGACTTCACGGGGAGAGACCGAGAGAGAGAGATCGACAGAGAAGACGAAGAGAGAGGAGCTTTCAGAAATTGCAAGTTAGTCCTTGCAATTTTCGGAACTTATGGTATCGTTCCGGCCGGTACCTACCGGTAAACGCCGGTACCGACCGAAATTTGAGGCCGGTATCGACGTTACTGATTTCGTACCATTTTCCGGCCGGTACGGTACCTTCCGACCGGTACCGGCCGGTACGGTACGAAATCCTATACATTGGTTTATGGACAAAAGCTGACGGCAATGTTTGTTTCTAAAAAGTACTTTTCGCTTGTGTTTATGGACAAAAGCTGACGGTTACGGGCCATTCTTTGTAAAGAATCCCGAGACATTACATGATTAATACGGAGAAACAAACTTTAGACAAATTCTCTAAAAGAAAAGGGTGGCATCCTATAAGTAAAGTATTAAAAGTAGTAATCTATAATTCAAAATAAACAGTAAAGTTGGCGAGCCAGTCGACACACCAGTTTTCCTCCCTGTAAATATGACGAGGTAAAACTACCCAGTTTTAAATAAACAACTTGTTGATACCTATAACTAGGGGATTATGGGACATTGTTTGTTTAGTAGAGGATGACAGGATATTAGTCACCACTAGAGAATCCATTTCTAATTCAACTTGACGATAACAAAGATCCTAAGCAATCTTAAGACCGGAAAAAACTCCCCAAATTTTAGCAGAAACAAAGGAGCACCAGCCAATATTCTGCACAAAATCTCCAAGCCAAGCACCTGAACTATTACGAATAAGTCCACCTACTGTGGCCGAAGAGGACGAGCTTTTGCACGCTCCATTCGTATTTAACCACACCCAACCATGAGGAGATTTACACTAGCCAATAAGTTGCTCACACCAAGGTCTATGGCCAAGATTTGCTCTACCTTGCCAGACCGAAGCCTTGTAAATCTGGTGAACATACTCCAGCACATAATACACAGGAGAAATCGGCTAAGAGAAGTGCTCATCAAAGAAGGTCATATTTTTCTAGGACCATAAGAACCAACAAGCGGAACCAAAAATAACTAACCAATCAAATCCAAACACAATCTGGTGCTTTTGGAGATTCATAGCTAGCCAATCATGAGTGTTCAGATTGAAAAAATCAAAGGAGACTACTTGCGGAGGGAACGCAAACCACAAACTACGAGCGTTGGTGCAATCACACACCACATGTAACGAGGATTTTTTTGTTCGACAATGATAGCACACAACATCAGTAGTTAAATGTTTGCGAACTTGTTGTTGATTAGAAAGTAATTGATCTTGTGGGAGGAGCCAAAGGAATAAGCGAATGTGTTGAGGGCCATTCCAATGCCATACTACACCTTCCAAAATCCATTAGAATGACAGTCCAAGTGATCCATAATGATAAAATATGTCGACGTAATAGTGAACTAACCAGTGTCCAATATTACCCAGATCAGCTTATCTGGCCCTAAGTGTAACAGCCCAGACTACCTGCTCATAGATATTGTCTGCTTTGGGCTCCAAGTCCCTCACGGTTTTGCTTTTCCCACCCGTTGAAAAACGCATCTTAAGGGGAGAGGTATCCCTACCCTTATAAGGCGTACTTCGTTCTCCTCTCCAACCGATGTGAAATCTCATACTTTCCACCCCTTAGGCCTAGCCCTCTGTATCACCCCACTTTCACAAGACCCGAACTCGACATCGGCGGTGATATCCGAGTCCGTGCCCGCGAAGGTAGCATGCTATAACAATCAACCAATCACAAACTGGTATAATTATTTTTTGAAGCAATAACATAGTCAGAACTCCATTTTTAATTTGGGCCAGACAAAGTTAAAAGTCGATAGCACTTTGTTTTCAAGATTTTACCAATCACAGTTCCGTGATTCATTAGGGCCCAATTTCATTTTTAACCCTCTTTTCAATTATAAATCAATCCACTTTGGGCCATTCGGGCCCATTCAAAACACAAACACATACAATCATTTTCCAATTGGCACCGATTCATATAAGTAGCAATATCCACATTTAGCAATCCCATTTACAAAGATTCCCATGCTTTTGTTAGTGTAAGTCGACTTGTGTGTTTATACTGTAGGGATAAGTCGACTTGTATATGATGTAAGGCGACTTATTCTGTCACGATACCCATAAGGCGACTTGTCTAGTGAGATAAGTCGACTTATTTACGTATTGTGACATTGTTAGAGTAGTGCCCTAAAGGCAATCCCTTGTA
>JANZLH020000119.1:939477-962300 GCA_026770325.2 Erythroxylum fimbriatum | reverse complement strand
CAAATTTATAAAAAAGGCAAATGAAAAAAAATAAAAATCATATAAATGTCAATTGTAATTAACCTTAGGATTATTAAGTATATTTAGCATTAAAAATTATATGTTTAACATTATTAATTTTAAGAATACTATCATACACAAAAAAATCCTCAAAATTCCCCTAAGAAATCCATAACATTTAAAATCTTTAATATCGACTTTTGACGACAATTTTAAATTTTCGTCGCCAAAAGTTCAACTTTTTACAACGATATGCTTTGCATTTAGCAACGAAACATCTAAACTGCCACAAAAGGTCGTGCCTTTTGTGATGATTCACATAAATCGTTTAGCGACAATACTGTAAAATGTTGCAAAAACCTTGACTTTCGACTACGAATTTGGAAATTGTCACCAAAAGCTGACTTTTAGTAACGATTTTCAATTCATCGCCAAAAAAATCATAGCTAAAAGTCAGTTATGTTGTAGTGATAGCTAATTCAACAACTTTTAAAGAAGCTGCAAATATAGAATAATGGCATAAGACTATTAAAAAAGGAATTGCTACGATCGAAAGAAATGAAACATAGTATTTGATAGATTTGTCAAATATGAAAATTGAATTTTGGACTAAAATGGGTGTCCAAAACAATGTGTTAGTCAAATGAAGTATACAAAAACATTAAGCTCTTTTAATGGAAAGGGTTACTCACAACAATAAGGTATTGTTGTGATTGTGCCAGATGTTTGGAAGATAGGAAGCGGATATCACGCTATGTATTTAATCTCTAATTTGGTGCCATATGTTAGAGTTTAAAGAAGTAAGAAATAATATTACTGTCCATATCTTAATTGTAGAGTATGCAACAAACAGAAATAAGCATAATATAATTGTCCATATCTTAAGTAGAATATGCAACAACAGTTCCATCAACTTGTCAATTGGGTTGATTGATATGAACACTTGAAAAATCAATTAAGAACGAAAAGGATATAATTAAAACATGTTACAAAAATAAAGCAATAATTTCAATATAAAAAAAATCTAGCTTGTCATAGTAGACGCAAGCATGTTTTTTTCTTGAAAAAATTAAATTGATTAATAATAATCAGAAAAGAAGAGAATGATGTTTGGAGAGCATTAACACTATCCTAGAACAAGAGCCTACACTATATAAACAACACCGTTTACAAAATACCAACAGCCAACCTAGAGAAAACGATAGCGTATAACCAACCATCAAGGTCTCAGCAACGTTTAAAGTTAAAATACTCAACATACTTGAGATGAAGGTATAAAACTAAATTTATATAAAATAAAAGTTCAAAATCGTAGTTCCACACACACAAACATCCTAACTACCTATAAATTCCACAAAACAAATCAAAATTTCCCAGCTAAAATAAACAAAATGTTGTGAGAAAACACTTTGATATAAATAATTAGAATGTCCAACTGAAATGGAAAATGCTTTGAATACTAAAATATAAAATGTTATAAGAAAAAATTGATACCATAAGTTATAAAAATTATGTTTCAATAATATCTTCCCCTTTAGTTTATGATTATGTTACACATTTGTTGTTAGACATTTTTGCCCCTAAGGTTAAGGGCATTTTTGTCTTTCTCCTCTTAAATGGACAGCTATTAATTGTAATTTTGGTTTTCAATAAATTACCGGTTAAGTTACGTAATTCGATCCAGATAAGGATAATAAAATGACCCAATAAATGATCTAACTTAATGGGTCGAAGTTCGGGAGGAAAATAGATCCCTTTCAGTATGGACTTGGTCCATATCGGCCTCATAATGGGGAAGCCTGATATGGAAGCTATATAAAGTTTAAGATCTCTTGCAGTTACTCAGCTAGTTCACGAGCATAAAATTCTCTGACCCGTTAAGAAAGCTCGTGATTGAGGAAACTATAGAAAGGCCTAGACCGAATGACGGTGAACAACTTCCTCAACTGAGCTAGGAGAATCGGAGCTTGTTTGGATAGCGAAAACTGCTTCGAAAGTCGGAATGGACCTGAAAATAGGTATTTCACATTTCCTTCATTTTTACCCTTTCATGTATGATCCTAGGTACGTAATAGGGTCCATATTACGTGTAATATTTGCACCTTTAAGGAGTATATGATCATAAAGGTATAAAAAGAATAAAAAATACGCAGCACAGGTCTTGTTCTTTTCATACGAGATTAACAAAAATTCAGTATTATTATTTGATTTGGGCATTCCTTTCTCCGGTTCAAAAGAGGTCTCCTCTTCTTGTTTTTATAAATTTAAAATAGGATAATTAGTAATGGCAATTCGACTCAATTTAACTTTCTCAATTCCAAGTTATCAGGTATATTTGAGTTACTCGAATTTAAACCTAAACTTTATGATCCTGCTCAAAAACCACAAAGCTTGATTCAATTATAAATTAAAAAATATTTTAAACCATTCAAAATTAAATTATTTCATTGCTAAATTTATATTAATTTTATTTTTTTGTTAATGAAAGAGAGACAAATACACGCTGAATTTTCCTTTAGTTAATTTTTCCAGTTTAGAGAAAATCGGTAAATTATGGGAAAGTAATATCCTGTGTACATTGTATTGAAAAGTTATAGTATGAAAGAAAACATGAAGAATACAGAATAAATTATTTGAAATAAAAATAAAGTATATCTAATTGTTTAGTGAATAAAATTAAATCTATAAATTATTTTGAAAATATAATTTCTTATAATAATATACTTAAATAATAATCATAATTCCTAACAAATTAAATTAGATAAATAAATATAAAACTATGTAATTAGGATAAGATATAAAAAATATAACATGAACATTAATTTATGTAACTCTTAAAAATTTTAATTTTAAAATTCAATCGTGAATCATAAATTGATTCTCAAAATAGGAGTGTTTTACTTTTTGGACACGAATGAACTAAGATCCGTTTGTACAATTCTAGCATAGAATCAAGCAAATCATATCTGATTGATGTTTTTATACTTTTTTATTTTTAGCTACGAACTCAACATTTAGAAGCTGAGACAGTAGGGCCATAGACGCTTATTATAGGCCAAACAAACATAATGGTATCTTCGTTCCCCTAACAAAAGTTTCGATCTTCATACTCAAGCAACCAAATCCAGAAGAAAGGGGAGGGATATGAATATACGTATAATCAAATACGTTATGATGATGTATGGCAAGGTCTACACTAGTTATTATAACGAAGGGACTTTTCTGTCAAGCAACTGACGTTTTCTTTGAGAGCTTTTGCCAGGCAACACTCGGACCCATTTCTTTTCAACTTGTCCTTTTTTTTTTTATATTTATTGCATTGGCTATCTTGTAGGTCAAGGCATATCATTTTCGCCACTGATATCACTGATTCGGACTGAAGACAGCAGCCAACAGCTGCAGAAGGATAAGAATTCTCTATCTTGTCTGATCTCTCTCTCGCTCTCTCTTGCTTTTGTTTATATTAAGAGGTTAACTAATCAGGCTTGCAATTAATCTAAACACGTACCAACCGAAGTTACATGATTCTTAATCAGTTGCCTTAATGGGAAAGGCAACGTTAATCCACCAATCAATCGCATTTGTTATTCCTACCAACTTGGTTAGTTAGTGCTTGCAAGACCAAAACAATTATACATTCATTTAAGATTAAACCCTCTTATGCAATTTAGATATGTATGTTGGATCGTATTCGTTTAAAGTATCTTAACAATAACAGGTACTTAGGTACATGTAAAGGGGTCACAAGACTACAAGACAGGTTGAAATTCCTCTGTGCATTAGCTAACAAGCTATCATGGTAACAACTAACAACAGCATAAAGTCTGACGGAAATTTAAGAAAAGGCAAAATTTAAGACCCCTTCTGGTCAGAGTGAACGAAGGCTCTCAGTCAAGTCTCTCATGTAAGGTGCAAATTACGATAAATGTACACACAAGGAGCAAAGTGTGATCACATGCAATATGGTCCCCATTTGATCACGTGAATAGATGCTTACTTATGTCAGTACCCATCAGCCCAACTTCAATTACTAAGTACCACCAGTTCTTTTTCACCGGTTTAGTTGTGTGATCCCCTTTTTTTCTTTTCCTGCGTAAGCCTATGGTTGTAGTCAACCACTTCACACCACAATGGATCATACCCATCGAATGTAGTTTATAGGTTTACTGACGATGTGGCCTGAATTTTACATTTTAAAGGATAACGAGTTGATGAACAGTCGCATATTCGAGATAATATATATTTAATATAAGCCAATCCGTAGAGGATATAGTTTAATCTTAAATCAACTCTTAACTCCATTTTACATCAGCCTTTCTTCACTAATTTTTACATTTCATTCACATCACAAGTTTTATGACCAGAAATCATTAAGGAATCGGATCCTTAATTCTCAAGAGAGTACTTGAATGCCTAATTCCTAGCATGATTCTCACTTTTCGTTGTGCAGTTCTATTAGATGATTATGTCTTAACTTAGCCCCTTTAATCTATACCAGAACTCTGTCTCAAATCCAAGAGGAGAAGCAGTAGCTTGCAAGATCGGCTATTATGTACTGTTGATTTTTCCGAGTTTTCATATGAGCATTAAGGATGGTACAGGTACTTACTACATAAACGTAAGGGTTAAGACTGACATTTGGAGACAAAAATCGAACCTATCTTATGTGTGTCTTACAACTCATTCACACCAAATGAAAATCCAGAGCCAATCATAGAACAACAATCCCCTAAAAAAAATCCAACCTATCTTATGCCTTTTACAACTCACTCACACCAAAACAAATCAAGAGCCAATCATGTAACAACAATCCCCTAAAAACCCCTATTTTTAGACAAGAAAAGAAAAAACACCTATTACACAACTCACCCTGCTTTATAATCCCCCTACCCTCCCGTGTCCTTTTTCTACTCCCATCCACTTCCCTCCATTTGACCTCAGCCTTTCTTGGATCTAAATCTCCCTTCCCTTCATTTTCCCGAGAAGCTAAAAGAAGCCCAGATACCAAAACTCCAAAAAGACTCAAACTTTGCATCCAAAATGAGAGAAATCCTCCATATCCAAGGTGGGCAATGCGGGAACCAGATCGGGGCCAAGTTCTGGGAGGTGATCTGTGACGAGCATGGCATTGACCATACCGGAAAGTACAGTGGTGATTCAGATCTTCAGCTTGAGCGCATCAATGTCTATTACAATGAGGCCAGTGGTGGTAGATATGTTCCTCGTGCTGTTCTCATGGATCTCGAACCCGGTACTATGGATTCGGTCAGATCCGGTCCGTTTGGACAAATTTTTAGGCCGGACAACTTTGTGTTTGGTCAGTCTGGAGCTGGTAACAACTGGGCTAAAGGTCATTACACTGAAGGAGCTGAGTTGATCGATTCTGTTCTTGATGTCGTCAGGAAGGAGGCCGAAAACTGTGATTGCTTGCAGGGTAATGATGATTTTTTTCTTTTTTTCTTCTTTTTCTAGTATTGCTTCCACTTGTTAGATCTTCCTGTATTAGCTGTAGTTATTCTTTGCCTGGTTTTGTTAGTGGTTTTATCTTTGTATATTGTGGGTATAGTTTAATGGTTGACATGTCGGATTGTTTCTAGGCTTGGTTGGATCTCACGTCTTAATGCCTGCGTGTAATTTTACACCAGTGTTAAATATTCAGTTCTGCATTCATTTTAGCAGATTCTGGATTTTTCCCCATTTAAATGGTATCTTATATCAAAAGGAAATGGTTTTAATGATAAGCATGGCAAATTATATTGCTTCCTGGACTTTTTAATTTCTGGAGGATAATTTTGTATTCAGATTAATAAGATCGTGATTTTGATTTTACTGTAGAAATGAGTTTTACGTATTAATACTGGGACGGACTCTGGTTTGAGATTAGATGGGATTAACGATGTCATATTTTTCCTTTCTTTCTTTTTATACCTGTATTGCTTTGCTAGGAATTTCGTACGTTGCCTTCTATGATTTTCTGTAAATGGCATTGGTGTTTCGGAATTCAAGTGTAACTCCTTTGTACAATTTCATTTACAGGATTCCAAGTTTGCCATTCATTGGGTGGAGGAACGGGTTCGGGCATGGGAACTCTCCTTATTTCTAAGATCAGGGAGGAGTACCCTGATCGTATGATGTTGACGTTCTCAGTGTTTCCTTCTCCTAAGGTGTCTGATACAGTAGTAGAGCCTTACAATGCTACTCTTTCTGTCCATCAACTTGTAGAGAATGCAGATGAGTGCATGGTTTTGGACAATGAGGCTTTGTATGACATTTGCTTCCGCACTCTCAAGCTTGCTACTCCAACTTGTAAGGGTTTTTAATAATGCTTGACTTTATTTAATCACGAAGCTAAAATTAAAATGTTTTACTCTTTACCTATTCCTCCTTGAAATCCTAATTCACCACCTGAGCGTCTTCTTTAAGAATTTGAATAGGCAGTGGTTTTGACTGGATAATATTCTTTAGTTCCTGCTTGGTAGCCTTTTATGCAGCTCAGATATTTGTGGCTGCTTGTTCACTAGCCATTTACATTGCTGAATGATGTGGAATGGGGTACTTTTGAATGTTGCTCTTTATGGTTGCTATTCTCATGATCTTTTCCTTCTCTGTCCCTCTGATTTATATTAGCACATACAAGCCTGGGCTTACCTTATGCTATTGTCTACTTATCCCCACACACAGTCGATGTTCTCAAGCGTCGAAGATCCCAATTCAAACATATTATTTTTTTTGCGTCCAAATTGCTGACTGTGGCACTTAGTAAACATGTACTATGTTTGCAGATGCAAATTTAATATAATGTACTTACTATAGCACCTGTATATTTAGAATAATATTTGATCTAACCATTATGCCTTCTGTTCCCAGTTGGTGATCTTAACCACCTCATTTCTGCTACCATGAGTGGTGTGACATGTTGCCTCCGATTCCCTGGACAACTTAACTCTGACCTCCGCAAGCTTGCAGTTAATCTCATTCCATTCCCTCGCCTACACTTCTTCATGGTTGGTTTTGCACCCTTGACATCAAGAGGATCACAACAGTACCGTGCGTTGACTGTGCCTGAACTGACCCAGCAAATGTGGGACGCTAAGAATATGATGTGTGCTGCTGATCCACGCCATGGTCGCTACTTAACTGCCTCTGCCATGTTCCGTGGTAAAATGAGCACAAAAGAAGTCGATGAACAAATGATCAATGTCCAGAACAAGAACTCTTCATATTTTGTTGAGTGGATTCCAAACAATGTCAAATCTAGTGTTTGTGACATTCCACCCAAGGGTCTGAAAATGGCATCCACTTTCATTGGGAACTCAACTTCAATCCAAGAGATGTTCAGGCGTGTGAGTGAGCAATTCACAGCCATGTTCAGGCGCAAGGCTTTCTTGCATTGGTACACTGGTGAGGGTATGGATGAGATGGAATTTACGGAGGCTGAGAGTAACATGAATGACTTGGTGGCAGAGTATCAGCAGTACCAGGATGCCACTGCTGATGACGATGAGGAGTACGATGAAGAATTGGAAGAGGAACCTTGAAATTTTCTGCTATGAAGTTTGTATCTTGTTGGCTCTCTTTCAGTGAGTGTTTTATGTTTCTGTTATTGGGGGGTCGAAGTGGCTTGGCTGTGGGTGCTTGTATTAGGATGGGTTATTTGTGGCTGCTTTTATTCTTGAACTTGAAATTATGATGCATGTACTTGGTAGATGATGGATATATGATATGAAAGTTAAAAGGAACCATTTCGTCAGTATCTTAAGGAAAGAAAACGAAAAGCATTATGGGAGACAACCTAGGATTTGCATAATGCTTGCAATTTTTTCACTTGATTATTACCTACAAAGAGGGAACTCCCACCCTTTATTTACTGCTACGTTAACAGTTTTGTCGGCGTTGGGTTCTCACCTAAAAAAGTGTCGCCAAGTTGCAATAATGTTCTTGTCTTGGTATTATTGGTAGGCGCTTTAAGGTGATCTGAATGTGTGAGCTTTCATTGTTGCCTTTTCTAATCTTGCCAAGAGCACAAAATTTAGCAAGATAGCCTCTAAAAGTACAAAATGCCAACCTAACCTATTTCGATCTATTACACCTGACTAGGTTTCTAGTGTTGCTGGATTAATTAATTTCTTGAACCCCTACTTTAAACATGAACGTAGTCTTTTCCAAGATCTTCTATGTTGGAGTCCTACTAGGTCCGAGGCCATTGGGATCCGCGGTTGAAAGCCGAGTTTTGGGTCACGCATCCACCCAGGTGTATAAGGTGAAGTAGTAATGAGACGTGAAGGTCTTTGTAAAACTACACCTCTGGCTCTAAATACGCTAGAAATTATTCTCAATTTCCTTATGCTTTGGATTACTTTTGTCCAAGACAACTTCACACGCAAACATGTTCTAGTTTGTAGGACGATTCCTAAAAGAGACCCAGGACAACCAATAAACAAAGGAGCACGGTTGACTGTTTCCGTTTTCCTATATCACCCTGTGGCCTCTTCATCTCATCCATCCGTTAACATTTAATAGATAGATGGGATGAAGAGGGCACAGGGTGGCTGTTCTCGTTTCCCTGTGTCACCTTGTACCCTCTCCATCTTAGGAGAACAGGAGATTTGATTCCTAAACAAAGACTATTATACAAGTATACACTACCATATCAAATAACATAATGATGAATTATGTATCTTTTGTATGATAAATACATTTTATTTTTCTTAAACTAGACAGAATATGATATTTTAAAGCTGTATATTGTTCTATTAAACACTAAAAAGAAAGTTAACTGTGTTTTCTATTTTAATTTTTCGTTCTATAACAAGATGAACATAGAAGAATTAAGAAAAATAAGTTTTTATAAATAATTACATCATTTACCACACTTTATTCTTCTATCTTAGATTCTTCTTTTAGTCCCTCTTACCACTCGAAATCTATTTCAATTCAATTTTTTGAAAGTGTTTACAAATTAGAGATAATATTAATGGGTGACCAATTATTTGAGGAAAGTTTAGATTCCTGCCAAGTTAAGAGGATGAGAACTCTCTTATTGTATTGGCTTCTCAGGAGGTTTTAAAGGTTAAAACTCTTATGTGGAGCACTATATTGGTGGGATACTTCATAAAAAAAAGAATTCGTTTTTCTTTGATTCATAAATGGGCTAAACCTACTTGGAAGTCAGCTTGGCTTTAAAATTGCATTGATTAGTGAGGATGACTTCTTCCTCTTCAAGTTCATAAGTGAGACAAACATGTAAATGATACTAGAAATGAGGCCTTGACATACTTAGAATAAGTCATTCTTGATCAAAAGATGAAAGCCAGGGATGAGTTTGGAGTGACATAAAAAGCATTCCCCTATAAGTTAACCTTCATAATATCTCTCTTAAATATTGGTCTAAAATTGGTTTGGGTTATTTAGTTAGTTCTTTGAGAAAACATGTTTGTTTGGCATGATTTATTTGGAGGAAGCAATTCAGAGAAAGTTGCAATATTCACTCAAGATAAAGAGGTTATATGAAGATGAAGGCTTGATGGAGTCAGAAATCAAGCTATCCCCTTGCCTATGCTCTTTTTTAGCTTTAATTAGCCTTATACATTCTCCATTCACCAAAATAGCAAGGGATTTTGTAGTTAAACATTCTTCTATCTATTTCCTGAACAAAGAAGGGTAACAAGTTGCCTTTAAGATGCTAAACATGAAGCTGCAATTGATTGAGTCATATGCCTTTGCCAAATCTATCTTTATTGTGCAATTCTTCACTTTTGACTTACTATTATATCCTTTAAGAATCTCTTGACAAAGAAAAATGTTTGTGTCTATTGTTTTCCTGCCTATGAATGCATTGTAGGCTGGATTTATGATGTTTCCCATACTCCTCTCCAGTCTACTTGCAAAAATTTTGGTAATGGATTTGTAGAGTATACTGCAGCAAGCAATTAGCCTGAAATGTTTAAACATGAATGCATTGGGTTGTTTGGGGACCAAGCTCACAAATGTTTTAAACATGAATGCATTGCTTATTGAAGTATTCAAAGTAAGCCTCTTCTTGCTCTTTTGTTCTTGGTGATTATGAACTGAATCATCTTCCAAGCACTGAATCTAGTTTTTGTTCCTTCTTGCTCTAATTGAGTTCATGAAGTACTTTGTGCACCTCTTCCCTTCTTTTAGCCAATTCATCCTTGATTTTTGTCTTACCAATTTTTGTGAGTTTTCTAGGGCCTTATTGTACTTGTTGATTAATATTTCTTCTTCTTTTCTTAATAATAAGTCCTCAGGTCTGGACAGTACTCTTCTCTGGCATCTCTTTAAACTAACAAAATCAACCTTTTTGTTTGATATCGACTATCTAACTACTAATTGTTTATTTAGGCTATGAAGCCCTTTAACATTCCACACTACCAACTTAATAACAACTACTTTTTACCTGACTTCGTCCTCTATGATTTCCTATTTGTTCCATAAGCATTTCCAGTAAGGTGTCTTCTTTCTTTATTAAGGGAGTATTGTCAATTGCATTATATCTTTCTCCATCCTGTTTTCTATTTGCTTAATCCCAGAGGTCTCCTCTTGTACCACTAATGGGGTGTTGTCATCTCCATTTTGATCTTCCTCTACCTCATTCACCACTTACTTTGCTTTGTTAGGAATTCCATGTTCATTGCTTTCTTGTTCTTGACTTGTATTACATTCATTCGTTTCCCCTTTCACTGAATTTACTCTTTCTTTCTGCTCAGCCTTTTCTCCTCTATTCTTATTCTCTTCTTGGTTTTCTTTCTCCTCTATTCTTATTCTCTTCTTGGTTTTCTTTCCTCCTCCAGATCATTCTCTCCTCCTTATTCTTTGGTTTCTACATATATGAAATTCTCACAAGATCTTCCTCTAGTTCCCCTTTCTCCTTTGACTTCATAATCCTCAAAGAGTCATGAAGTATTTTTAAAATGTCCAAATCAATATATACATTAGCAAATCCTATCCTTCTCATCATTGCAGTGTTTTCATCCATTTTTAGGGGTTTTTGTACTTTGCTTGCAATGTAGCCCATCCCTTTTGCAGACTAGTATTCCAATAGAATTTCATGGAAATTAACCCACAATGGGATTGTTTCTAGTCTGTTTCAATCCAAAGTTACCCTTGGATGCCATTTCTTTAGCAGAATTAGAGGTCTTATAACATGCCAAGGTCCTGCTTCTAGCACTCTCTAAGCATTTTTATCGAAGTTAAACACAAAAAGCTCATCTTCATTCACCATAGTGTTAACCAAACCCATATTTCTCCATGCAAAATTTGCCCATATGTTAACAACCGGAATGCTAGTCTTTTTTAAGAAAAAAACTTACTAGAGACGAGCTCCATTTCCTAGCTCCAATGTGGAGCACCTCGAGGGGGCTTCAATGGCTTGCTCGTTAACTATCTCCACAAACCTTAACTTCCTTAAGATTCCAGAGTTGCCAACAATAGAGCTCCAAGTGGTTCTCCCCACTTTGAAAATTATTTTTCTAATGTTATTAATAGAATAAATTCCCAATGGTGAAAAACTAGTATGATTATACTAAAATAGAATAAACATTAATTTTATGTGTCATGTTTAATAAAAAATATTGCATGGTAAAATGATTTACAAAAAATTGTATATGAAAAGGTTAGCCAAAATTATTTTAACATTCATAATATTTGAGTGTCATGATGCGTTGTCAAATGTCAATCTTAATCTATAGATGCAAATTATTTAATTAAAAATTAAAATAAATTAAAAGAGTTTAATCTTATCTAATCCTACTTATGATTTAGTGTTGTAATTTATATTCTTGCCAACTTATTTAAGAATTTAATGTTCACACACAAAAAAGATTGAAAAGAGAAAAATGTGTTTTAGTTAAGTTTGACTAGATTTTAAAGTTTGAGAAATTTTATAATTAAATATAAGCTATTTAATAAATAAGGACCAATATGAGATATTAGATCTTATTTGAGCCTAATTGATATTTAATTAGAACTAATTGTAATTATAATTAAAGTTTAACTAAAATTTAAATTTTATTTCAATTAAATTATTAAATAATCCAAACCTTACTGTAAATAAGCTCAAGGTTTAAAGGAGTTAGCACCTGATGTTGTCCTTTTTTTGTAGAGCTTTCTCAACACATTCATATGGATATTGTTAAAAGAAACGAACCAAAAAAAGTTCAAGTTGTATAATAAAGTATGATTTACATTTATGCTTATTAGGACTATGCCAAATCATCTGTGCCAAAAACGATATTCTAATCCTGTTTCAGCTAATTTTAACCACACATTTATTTAGACCTCACATAAATATATGGATGAGATTTAATGAAACATAGTAGGAACTGGTTAACTGGAACAGAGGATCTGTTCCTTATTAAGACTTACGTAATAATCATGTTTAGGATTTTAAAGTGATCTTAATTTTCAAAAAAATCATATGAAAATGACATTATGTCTCACATGATTTTTACTAATTAACGAGAAAAAAAAAAGAGCATTAACAACTAAGGAGCTATTACTTTTTCCTGAAACTTAGGTTGGAAACTATTGCTAATTTCAGGTTGCGAGGCTTTATCTAAGGAAGTGTCTGATGGCAGATATTAATTGGCAAGCATGGAAAATGTCAGCATTGGAATTGCCAGGGCATGTAATATCGAACCGTACATTTTCCTTGCCCACCTCGCGCCCATGCGATTACGGATTCATAAACAACTAAAAATAACTGTTTCCATTCTAAATTTAACCTCAAAATTTGTCCTTAAAAATCCCACTTGACCATGATTTCATAAACCATGCCAGGCAGGCCTGCACAAAAATATCAGAGAAAAAAAGTAAATAAATAAATAAAAATTCTTCCTTTCAGCTTCAGGCCAGGTCTAAGTAGCCATTCTTGATTGCTCCTCAACAATGGACATGAAGAGGATTTCTTTTGTTGTCCTGCTGGCCGCTGCAGCCTCCATGAGTGCTGTATTAGCATCCGAAGAGGTCTCAGTTTCAGTTTCAGCTCCTGCTCCTGCTCCTGGCCCTGGCCCTGCCAGCGCCGCATCCGCAGCTTTGCCGGTTGGTGGGTCATTGTCATTGGTTGGCGCTTCCCTTCTCTCATTTTTCGGTTATTATTTGCTGTAAGCTCAACCGGCATATGTAACCATGTCCAAGTAGTAGCTTTGCTGCTTGGAAATATCATGTTCATTCGAGTGATTTGCTGCAATTGATTAAAGGATATTGAAATATACAGTTCCGTTCTTTCGATTACATGATACTATTGGAAAGGATTCGGTGTTACAAAAGCAAAATTGTACACGCTTGATCATAAGCTTCCATATTAAAGAAGTTCAAGAACGTGGACATCAGTAAACAAATCAATAAAAACACAGGCAAATTAAAGTGTTATGGACATTAGTCAAACACTCAAATACATTCTGTTTACAATTTCCAACAAGATATGTCTGACTGTAAAATTCTACTTCAGCCAGATAATAATTCCAGCAAGATACAACAAAACAAAGCAAAGAGTCTATTTTTGCAAACAACGCAGAAAAGAAAAAACAAAGTTTAGTGGAAGCAAATTCTTAGATACAGATTGGCCGAGTGGAGTGGTGAATATACAATTGTGTTGCATGGGACGGTACAGGTGAGTGAAGGTGGTAAAATACTTGTGAATTATATTCCCCGTTCAAACACACTCGCTCCATAATAAACACATGCATCTTCGCAGTAAGTACTAGATCAGCTGCAATCACCGCCAGTGCCATTGAATTTGTGTTGGGACAAGAGGCTTTTCGTCAACCAAATGGCTGTTTCTCTAGATGAAACTGTTTCTTCGCTAAATGGCCTTAGCACACCAGCAAGCTCATCTATTTTGTCCTGTTTAAGTAGCCGTGCACATAGCTCCAGTAATGATTCCAAGGCATCAGCTCTTTGCCCACCTGGGTTCTCCCACTTACCCTTGGCTTCATCACCACCACTTAATGCAGTAAGTGCTTCCAGCAACGAAATTCCACCGGCTGCATCATCTTTCATTTCCGACGCACAAGTATTCACTTCTATCTGAGTTGCACAATTATTCTCCATATCATCATTAAGGACAAGTTTCTCGCAACTGTCCGATGAAATGCAACCGATATGAACAACTGTACCAACATCAGTACTTTCTGGCTTCTGTACACATAGTGGCTCAACAGAAGTTTTTGTCATGGATGACGGTAAGTTGTTATCATCCTCACATGTATTTATTTTCTGCTCATGACTTTCCTTTGTCGAAGTATCCTGTCTCTCTATACATTCAAGAGGTTGCTGGTCGTAGCACGTTGGTTGAACCTCAATGCTCATGTTATTGGCACCAACTTTTTGTGGTTGAACTTCAAAGCTCATGTTATTGGCATCAACTTTTTGTGGTTGAACTTCAATGCTCACCTTAATGGCATCAACTTTTTGTGGTTGCTTCATATTCTCAGCAGTTGGTTCTCCTTCATGCTTTGAATTCTCTGTGATCTCTGAACTCTGAGCATTAGTAGAGTCCCTCTGAGGTATATTCCTAGAATCGGCTGGTTTCTCCCCATTGGAAACACTTGTTTCAGAATCAGGTGGTTCTCCTTCATGCTTTGAATTCTCTGTGATCTCTGAACACTGAGCACCAATAGAGTCCCTCTGAGGTATATTCCTAGATTCAGCTGGTTTCTCCCCATTGGAAACACTTGTTTCAGAATCAGTGGAACTGTCCTTTGGTCCAGTTATAGAATCAGATACTTCTGCAGCATAGCTTGTGGGATCAACCCCCTTAATCTCAAGATTGTCTTCTGTGCTTGACGTAGATGTTGGATTGTCAATATGAGGTAGATAATTGGATTGCACGTTGCTACTTACTGCACGATTCGCTACTGGCAGGTTCACCCCTCCAGATTCCTTGTTTCTGCTGTCTTTCCCACCATATCTGCTAGAAGTTGCTTTCTTAGGTGATTTCTCCTTCAAATTGTTTATGGGCTTCACAGGAAGGAAAACTGAAGATAAATTATGACAACGGAGGAGGTAGGGCTGCAAATGTCGATGTCTTAGTAGCTCTGCAGCCTGAAACAACAGTCATTCCAGGTATCATAACTAACTAAAATGACACAGGTGAAAGATATAAGCCAAAGTTTCAAAACTTACAGTTGGTCGGTGTTCTGGGTTCTTCCTTAGCATGCTCTTAATGATTTGCTTCCTGTTAACATTTAACAGAATATATGTGCATAAAATAATGTACATGTTTTAGCAAGAGCCACAAGTTATAGAGGAAAAACTAATACTTACAGATAGGAAGAATACTGTATAGGAAGAGGAGAAATGGAAGATCTGTTTATTTTGTTGATAAGTCCAGCCATATCCTGTCCAAATCATTATCATGCTTTAGGGTTCATTGCTTTTCATGTAAATAATGTTAAGAATGATTTCTAGATAGATCATTTGTTCACTCACCGGAGCTCTAAACGGTGGGTGATGAGCAACAATTTCAAACATACAGCACCCTGAAAAAAGAAGAATATGTAATTGTTACTCAAAAGAAGTTTAACAACAAAAGCAATGTGTTAATATTTACCTAGAAACCAGATGTCAGATTTGTAGCCATATGGCATATCCGCTATAAGTTCAGGACACATATAATTGGGTGTGCCAACAACCTATTTGAGATCATAAAGTACCGAAGCAGAAAGATGATGAGAACTAACTTTAAGAAATAGTTTAATCGTCAGTACTACAAAATCATAAACCAATCAACTATTGATTAGAAGTAGTGCAGTTTACTTTAATAATGAATAGGCCACAAATTTGAGAAACAAGTCAAAACTACGTTCAGCTCTTCAAGTTAAGAAATTTAAGTTGACTTCAGAATTCCACGGGATAAATTGAGTTATTAAAAGTACTACAAGACCATACATAGGAAGTAAGCTCTTCTTCGTTCAGAAGCTTTGCAAGTCCAAAGTCACCTGTTTGTTACATCAAAAACAAATTTCGTTTAATAGACAAGTTTAAAGATGGACTGGCTCTGGCAAGGGAAAACACCCCTGTGAGATAAATGACTTACCTAGTCGCACATCACTTTCCTTGGTGAGGAATATGCTGGAACACTGGAAATCAAAATGCTTAAATGAGAAACAATCCACTGTTTGCCCTTCTGCTCATATACAAAGTATACAAATATACCTTAAGATCTCCATGAAGGACACGGTTAGTGTGCAGGTGGTCCACAGCTAGCAACAACTGAGTAAGCCATTTGCAAACTTTCTGACAAGTTTGAGAATAAAGAGATTAGATAAGATAATACTCTTGACAATTTAAAGAAACTAATAACTTGCTAATTACCTCCTCAGTGAAAAATATTCCTCTAGCCTTCTTAATAATCTGAGCCCTGTTGGAAAATCAAAGAAGAAGGGTGAAGTGTATAATCATCCACTTATCAGTTGTATACTACTAGTACTGCAATATGCAACACCAGTTCACTTTTTTCTAAGGATAATTCATAGAAATTATCTGGCTTGTCAACTTTGCTTAAACTGATTATGAGATGGCCTATTATTGGTTTAATCCTCTAATTGCATTTATACAGTCATCCTAATGTACCTTTCTTTTTTATGGTCCTATTATTATTCAATTAAGTCCATCCATTATTCCATTATAGATTTTGTTAATAAAAAATTGTTAATTTCAATCAAAAAGTTATTAATGTATTCTTTTTTCCATTTTAATATATGATACAAAAAGCTAGTTATTAATGTATTCTTTTTTCCATTTTAAAATATGATAGCTAAGGAACTTTGAAGAAATTAACCAATAGATCTCCATTTCCACATTGCAAATAGTAAGAGGATCTTACTAGACAAATTATATTAACAGGTATAAAAATAGGAAAAACAATAAGTAGAACAACCACAAAATAATTTCTAAGATAGTTTCCAAAAAATTTTACTTAAAAAAGAAAAGAAAACATGAGAAGCTCACAACCACTATCAATAGTTGGTTGAAACTCTAACAAGTTTCATCCACTAACATTGGAAAGTTATATTTGAATCCTTGGAAGATACCTATGCAGATATATAGATCCTAACACATAATTAAATGAAAATGACATCTCCTAGATCGTTTGACACAATATAGCATCTTCAACATTCCACCACTCTACCCATCTAAAATATTGGACCACTTGATAGAAACTTACATGTCTCCTCCATCACAGTAACCGGTTACTACGCACAAACAATCCCCCTACATAAAAAGATGCATAAACAGTTTTGGTAAGCCGGTAAACATCTCAAAATAGAGTAAATAACATAAGTCTCAAAGATGATAATTCCCACTCTGCACAGCTAAAAATAACAAAAAAAGAACTGTTCTGACCTTGTCCAGCCAGGAATCTTTGTACTCCAAAATGTATGGGTTGTTTAGTTTAGCAATGAAGTTCTTCTGTAGTACATAACAATCCAAGATAGTGTCTTCAGAATGGCTCAGGAAGAATAAAGCTACCGTTGTTTTAACAGATCGGAAGCATCAGAATTGAAAGTCTATTAATCTATCTTCTCGGCTAACTATTAAAGCAGATTGAACGTTGAAAACTTGCTAGTACATTCCTAGACGTGCAGCAATGTATTAATTATAAAAGAAACAGTAAAAACTGGTACTAATAACTCAAGAGTAGAGAGCAATATGTTGGCATGGTGGTACAGTCTCACCTAAGAGCTTGTTCTGCAAAAGGAGAGAATGATTCTAAAAATGTGTATAGAAGTCAAACAGCACGTTATCACTAAGAGCACACATAAGTTGTAACTGAGTCAGTACAGTAGATTTCATGTTTTTGGATTGATATGAAGTAGTTGTATACATGATAGCAGGTTTTCTAGTAAATCGAAAGATTAGAATCATAGAAATTAAACATAAAAACTCTGTTCATCGAAGTGGAGATACAAAATTTCATCAGGGAAAGGAAAGAGCTCATTGTCTGGCCACCAGAAATAAAAAAGGGAAAATAAAATTTTACATTCGAAGCAGAAGTAAAGGTGACCTCTTGCTGAGCTGGACGCTTGAACTTGTCTGTCTTCTTAGCCAACTGAATCTTCTTCAAGACATACCTTCCAAAGTAACAGATTTGTAAATATGTAAAAGGAATCTCAAAACATCAAGAATTTGGAACTTTAAAGACAATGACAGGAAACAGATTAAGGGTCGTGCTGACACGGTAGCCACCAACCGCTAATAAACAAAAATCATAATTTTGATCGAACACTTCCTTTGGAATCAATTAACATGTTTACATAATAAAGAATCTTGGAAGACTCTTCCAACGGAAATTTAAATTCAGATCACAGTTTGTACTAACGTGAGTCATCTTCTTCAACCTGTCAACACTTAGAAACCTGATCTTGGAGCTTGATCCATAAACAGACCCAATAACAAAATGAAATAGTAATTCACTCCGAAAACTGAAAAGGGTAACTCAAAACTTGTAGCAGAAAGAAGATCATGAAAGAAAGGAACCTGATGAAAATATTAATCAATTTTCTTACTTCTTTTTCTCTGTCTTATGAAGAACAACGAAAGCAGCATCGAAAGCTCCTCCCCCAATCTGTTCTAGAATCTCGTAATCTTCCATCTTTGACTTCATTTCTCCACTATCGGTGTCCATTGGAAGCGAAGCTCAAGAAGGCCACAAAATAACAGAAACTAACAAACCTGATTCCAACCAAATTCTCAAATCTAATCTACATGTAACAGAAAAATATTTCTGGGATTTGTGGCAAGTAGCTATGTAAGACTTTTACCTTCCCAAAAGAAGAAAAAAAACAAACTCGAGCTATGAAGTGAGAAAAGCACCCATTAGCAACCTAGCGGAAGATTAATTAAAAGGATTGACGAGTTAAAATTGATTAAAAAGAACAGATTATTGAAGTAACCTTCAAAACTCAGAGGTCTGACAAGTGAGATGAACAAAGGTACCTTGAAAAATCAGGAGTTTGCATTACAGCTTGAGAGGTAGAGAGAGAGGGAGAGGGAGGTGGGAGGACAAAATCAATAAAAGTGACACGGCACTAGGATGATGATAGTCCCTGGAACTTACCTAAAGCAAGCAAAGAGTGAGAGGCAGTAAGTCAACAAGTAGTACAGTAAACACTTTTGCTTATTGGGTGGAAAATGAAAGAAAGTGAGAGTCTTTACAGTAAACACTTTTGCTTATTGGGTGGAAAATGAAAGAAAGTGAGAGTCTTTCTTTCGTTGCTTGCATTTAAAAATTCATCCTTTCGTTCCTCAGAGGAATGTTTTTCCACGGAGGACACGTTAAGATGCTTTTAAGGGAGGCTCTGAGGCAGTATGATGTTTTCCTAAAACTTCACTTCTATTTGAAACCAAAAGTATGCATAGATTAGCAATAGCTGGTGGAAGATCCTTTTTGCTGGGGCCACGGTGAAAGCAATTTCTTCTAAATTTCCTGGCCAGACACTAATTGTCTGGATTTAGGCGTTGGTTGACGTCGTGTCAGTGCAATTAGTTTCGGGATTTTACTATTTTTAAATTCATATAAATGTTTTTAATGTTATCAGACTTCTCAAGACTCCAGTTTATTACGAGTCTTTGGACTGGATGTGACGATGATGATGGAAAAATTGATTTTTATATTAAATCTTACGTATCATTAATTAAATGCCTATTACTTAATTATTTAATATTAATTATTAATAAAAATTATGACCAATATAATTTATTATAAAATATCTAATTAGGATAAAAAAAACATAAATCTTTTATATAGTTTAAGAAATCTTTAACAAAAATCCATAATTTTTAAAATTTTCAAAAAAAATCCTTTTATTTTTTCAATCTCTTAAAAAACAAAACTCTTTCTTTTAGACTTTTAATAAAAAATAACAACAAAATATATGCAATATAAATATCATTCAATTTAACTTAAACTAATAATTTATAATAATTATATTAAATTATTATTTTAAATCGAACTTTATTCATTTGGATTGAATTTAAAAGTTGAGCTAATTTATACTATTAGTGATATTCGATTAGTCGGTGTTTGGTATTTATATCACATGTGTTTCGTTTTTGTTTTTTAGTCCAGGTCTCTTAAAAACTAAAAATTTGAATAGTTCTTTTAAAAAATTTTGAAGATGCATAGAGATTTTTCCAAAATTTCTTAAATTACAGGAATCCTATTTCTTTTTATCTTAATAACTAAATTGTTTTGAAGATAAAGCTTAGTACAACAATGACGTTAGCTTGAATATAAACCATTCGTGAACATAGATTTTTAGATAACCCCTAATGTATAAAGTCATCATGTCCAATACTAAGCAAAGCCATTATTAGTCCATGTCTGAATGAAGAGGACAAGCACACGAGAAGGGACAGTTGAAACTTGAAGCCATTTTTTTGGAGAGAATTTCACTTAATTTCAGGCATTTAGGTTTATATAAATATATAGGCATTTATAGAAGTTCTTTTAGGATGGCAATTTTTGAAAATTAAAATATAAAATATTTTTTCAGAGGAGTTGGACCTCGAATCAATCTAGCTAAGGTTGACTTATGAGTCGACTTATTAAAAATACTTAAATTAAGTCGATGGACTAGTTATTGTCATCCCTATATTCTTTGCCTCGTAGTAATAATTGTACAGTTAAAATGGAAAGTATAGAGTAACATAATAAGCAAAGAGTCGGATGTTACAAAAGCACCGATATGGCCACAGGGAGCCAACTCCAAGTGATTGGCGCATCGTCATCGGATCCATTTGACCCAGCACCAGTGTTTTCCTTTGGTTAGTTTTCTTTTTCTTCTTTCTTATCTTTTGTATGGGAAGGAAGAGAATGAGCCGTCGGTACACTTGAATTGGAGAATGGAAATTGAACTTTATTTTGGCTTTTTCTGAAATCAATTTTCCGTTTTTAACTCCATCTTTAAACAACTCAGAAAAAAAAATTTAAAAAGAATTTTTTATTTCTTTCAAATTCTTAGAACTAAAAAAAATGCTTTTCGAATTTATCAAAAGAAAGAAAAAATTGGGTCATCAAAAAAAACGTTCTTTATAAAAAAATAATAAACAAAACTTTACAATTAAAAAGAAATCCAATTCTATTATTTCGATTTAGAGACATATTGCCAACAGTTCATCACGAAAGAAAGGACTCATTGAGTCGGGGTTCACTAACTAATACTAATATAATAGAAAATATAATAAATAGAAAAGAACTGTCTTTTCTGTATATTTTCCCAAATTCTGTTGCTTCCATGTGCTTTACGTAATCGATTGAATCAGATAGATTTTCCTTCAACACAACATAGGTTATTGAAAGGATCTCAGAGATCCATCAAAGCACGAAAGCTAGGATCTTTCAAAAAATGAATTCCTATTCGAATAATGCATAACCGCATAGATAAACTCATACTAATCCGTCAATTTGAGACCCTATTCGGGGGTTTTTCTTAGAAGGTGTCGAGAAGAAATTGAAATGTAATAATATCAATTCATATGGATATAGAAGAAGAGGTAATTTACTTATTCAAACGTTATACCTATGGGATAGGGATAGCAAAAAAAGAAAAAACCTAATATTTCATATAGTACTTTTTTTAATTGAAAAATCAATATGATTCTTTTGTACCCTTCGCTTAATAAAAAAATGAGTTTGATTCTACACGTTCAAACCAAACCTATGAGACTTAAGGAATGACCCACATACTTAGCTCAGTAATTAATTCTTTATAGCGTACTTTCTTTTTATTTGCCAAATAAGACAAGAGCTGTTGGCACGTTCCTAGTATTTTTCGTAAACCATTTTAAGATAAATAGTCTTTTTTATGTAATTCCAAATGTGAAGTAAGCCTTCGTATCTTATTAGTAAAATTGACTATTTTAAATTCAATGGATCCCTTATTTTCTTGTTGTGAAATACCTTAAATTAATGAATTTTTATCATAAAATGAACCCTCCCTCTCTCTCTTTTTTTTTCAAAAAAGAGATTTTTTTAACTAGAAAGAATTCAATTTAGATGTAGGATACCTATCGAGAAGTTTTCACAACTCCATTATGTATGATGGAATCATCAAAAGATTTGATTTTTTCGAACTTTGTCTACAACTCACTATAGGCTCGGGAAAGAGAAACAAAGAGAAGAAATGGATTATGCAAACACTTATTCGAAATCTCACTTATCATATTTCATTGTGGAAGACATTATTTTTTTTGAAAAATTTGTCATGATATATCTAATCCATGCATAATATTATGAAAAATAGATACAAATGTTTGACTTCTATTTAGTATCGTAATAGGTCTGAAAAAGGTATCTAAAAATATCAAATTAAGATATTTATATCCTGTCGAAGTAAGGAACCATGACATATATGTTTAGAATAGATTCCATTTTGAGAGAGTTGAAAAAGAACTATCTCGTTGAAAGGTTCTATACATTTGCCCTTTTTCAACACATTTCTTTAGACAAGAACCCTGTTTTTTCTCATTTCGGATGGTAAATATTTATCATGACATGGAGTGTGAATCAAACTCATGTTTGAATGGACATTGAGACATTGATGTACGTTCTTCCCTTCTAAATTAGATTGATTCATATACAAAAGAGGTTGACAATAAGTTCAAAGGTTTCCTCAAGTCGGACTGTTAGACCCCGAACATTTGGTGAAAATTAGAAATATTAAAATGAATTTAAATGAGAAAGAAATTGGTGAGAAAATTTTGAATTTAAGGAAATTTGATGAAATTAAGAAAAATTTATGAGAAATGAATTGTTTAATTTTGAGGACTTTGATATTTGAGTGAACTTATATGGATTA
>JANZLH020000119.1:917568-928840 GCA_026770325.2 Erythroxylum fimbriatum | reverse complement strand
AATAATGTGTTGCATGAATTGGGTGAACCATCGATGATGGTTCCTCACTGAGTTCGCAAAACTCACCCAAAATTTGCCATTATTTTTCAGGCTTTGAAGAGTACCCCGTTAGACAAACGGGAGTATGCCCACTGCATGCAAGTCAGAGATAGAGGTCGGGATCAGTTCATGTCTGCATTAGTGTTATCCTATTCTTATATATATTGGTATTCCGAAATTTCTATAAAATAGTGTTTTATATTTATAGCGGGCCCCAATTGGCTATTGAATTTGTAATGATTGTAAAATATCGATTGAAAATGTGTTTGAATGAAAATGGACCCACATTGATTATGGGGTTCTGAGCATGTGATTGTTGTTCCAAAAAAAAATAAAATTAAAAAAAATTATACTGAATTTTGTCTCAGCGAGTGCTCTAGCATGCCACCCTTGTGGGTCACGGATTCGGATATCACCCACGATGTCGGGTTCGGGTCCTGCGAGAGTGGGGTGCTACACTCATAGTTAAAGTAGAAGTTAAAAAGAAAATTAAATGAATAAGCCAAAAATACAATATAATACAAAAATTTAATAAAGAAAAATAAAATAAATATAAAAACTCAAATGAAATAAAAATAAAAATAAAACATAATAAGATAAAAATGGACAAAGTAATAAGATAGAAGTTTTCCTAATATGAATGTCCATGCCAATAGTGCTAAAAATTTTATTGATCTTTTCTATACTTAAGGTCATTGTTGAATTTCTGCAAGAGCATAAGGTCAATGTTGAATACTACAAGAGCATAGCATAGGTGTAGCTAGTACGACAAGTACTGGTTGATCCTATGAAGACAGTGATTACTACTAGTTACCTTTCTCCTATTATCTAACATACATATTGGATATTGGTTTTTAAGAAAAAAAATAAAACTTAACAATTAAAATAAAATAGGCAACAACATTGAACATATAAATGAAGAAATCACTTAGAAAAAATCAATATCAAGAATTAATGTTTAGGCAACGAATCCCCCTAAAAATTTTAGAAAATTAACCTTTTATTATTTAATTGTTTTATTGACTATTGGACCATGGAAATTTCTATCGTATGCTAATAGCTCTCTCAAGTCTACTAACAACTAATCCTATGTTTATTAATCAAATTACTCAGGGTAAAGTTTATCATATTACTTTACCGAATTGTCAATTCTGCTATTAGGTTTGATCTTAATCTAGAGGATTTATGTCGACTTATTTCTAGGTTTGCAATCAACTTCTTTTAATTATCGTAGATCTATGCATACACAGGATTTCTCAATCTCTATGCTATAAAATCATTGTGAACTAATATTCTGGATCTATTAGAACATATACTGAACACATAATTAAATCACAATAAATAAAACATAAATTGGAACAAAAACAATAGAAAACAAAGTTTTTATAATTCTAATTCTCCCTTTTTCTTCTGTCAAATGTTCTTGGAAGATAGAGGATTGATGTTGTACGCTATTGGATCTTTTGATGATTTCTTCACGTTCTTTATGTTCTTGGATCAATATCGTCCCTTATGGACATTCTCTACCTCTAGAATTGTCTCCAAAAGTCTACTTCCCTAACCTGTCTCTACTTATGCCCTTTTATAGTAAATTTTAGGTTTTTTGGGAGATACACGATCTGATACATAGTCATCTACGAGATTGTATATAACTCAAGATCTCCATAATTATGATTCTACATAGGCTGAGAGAATTACACAGCATGCAATAGACATTGTTGTGTATCCCTTATTCACTTCAAATCTTTGTTTTATGATACTTTTTTTTAATTCTTCTCCTTTTGGTCCATGAAGGCAATTATAACCTATGACTACACTTGGAGTGAATTAAGTAACAAATGTAAGATAAAACTACAAAATATCAAGCAAAATACATTAAATATGAGAGTGAAAATATAGTCAATTATGCATTTATCAATTTCGCTGACAAACTTATGTTTTGTAGATGACCTCATTTCGCTAAGTAAAGCACACTTGAACTCTATATCCTTAAAGATGAATACTTTTAAAAGGTTCAAAGAGCTATCTGGCCTTGGAATTAATCTCCCGAAGAGCCTTTTTATTCTACTAAAGAGTGCATCACATCTTTCATATAATATTGCTCAAATAACAATGTCCAAGCACAGCCCCCCATCTCTTATATCTGGGACTTCGAATCTCCACCATAAGACTTAGATATAGTTATTGATTTCCATTGATTGAGAAAATTTAGAAAAGACGTGGTTCATAGATGACTAGAGCTTTAACCTATAGAGATAAGTTATAACTTCTAAAATTTGTTATCTCCTTAATGCATATAAAATGGTGCTCCTATATTTTCTTATCAAAATTTCTCGTTAATACTGTGGTAAAGGATGATGAAGCAATTCTTACAGGGGAAAGTGAAAGGATGTCGAGGAGTTGCAAAAGTAAGTTGGAAAGACATATGTAAACCAAAAGGAGAGGGTGGAGTGGGATTGGAGAACAGTAGCAACAAAATTATAATGCTAAAAAGGATATGGAGAATCCTAATAGACAAGGAGTCATTATGGATCAAGTGGCCTCATAGCTACATTCTCAAAGGTAACAACCTCTGGTTTTTGGTCCCTAAACCCAATTCCTCCTAGTTCTTTAATCAGATTTTGAACTTAAGGGTCTTAGTGGAACCAAATGTAACTTGTAAAGTAGGGAATGGGTATAAATCTTCTTTATGGTATGATAATTAGACTACTCAAGAATTTGTCCTACATAATCAACATGTAAGGTCAGCTTTCCTAAAAAAACCAAGGTGAACATGCATAGGAAAAATGAAAACTACTACTGAGGAATAGATTAACTATTATTCTTTTAAATCCTGAAAACAGGGATATATATCATTGACATAATATACCCGTGGCTAACTTAGCAAACAAGAAAATAAATGAGCTTATCTATAGGATTGGTTCTGAGGTAGAATGGAGCATATTGGTTTGGAATAGTAGTCTTAAGCCAATTGCCATCTTTTTGTTATGGTTAGCAATGTTGAACGAGCTTAGCATAATGGATAGACTGAATTATTTATACTTGCCCAAAACTTTAGTTTTATGTAATTTAGAGGTTGAAACTAAAGCCCATTTATTCTTCCAATGTAGCATCTCCAAGAAAATAATAAAGAGGATCACTGAGCTATGCTAATATAATAACAACTTTTTCGGACTAGTCAACATGAGCCAATGGATACAGAAGAATCCAAGACCTAAGGAGGATAAGAAAACCTATTTAATTTGGGGACAATGACTAACTGTTTTCGAGAGATTTGGAAAGAAAGAGACTCCAAGAGATCTACAGGTAAGATGAAGAAATTAACCACATTGTTAGCTTCAATAGTTGCAAGCATAAGGGAACAATTTATCATCAACTAATTTGCATGGAAATGCAACATAATGCTAGCCATTTCATGGAGAATCTAGAAATTTTGTTTTCCAGCTTAATGTAACTTCATTCTCTTAGTAATTTAGAAGTTGAAACGTAGTGCGTGGAGAGTAGTATAGGGTGTTAATGAGGTACTTTTCAAAGTGTGAACCTTTGTAACTCAATTTCATTATTTTAAATATATTTTCAAATTTACTTTCTTGAGAAAAACCATTTTTGAAGCTCTTCCTAAGTATATTCAATCTCAACATATTGAAGATAGGGTGATATGGTAGAAGCATTGGAATCTTCACTAACAAATCCTTTTATCTCTTGTACAAGCCTCCACCTTAGAAAGTTCATTGGTTCAACCTAGTTTGATTCAAAAAGAAACCCTCCAAAGGTAGCTTTCCGTACCTAGCTAGCTAGCTTTAAAAATAGGCTAAACGAGCTCAACTCACCAGTTCTTTGTGTGTCCTTTGAAACAATGAGAAAGAAACTATGGATCACCTATTTTTCCAATGTTGCTTCTCAAAAAAGCCATTTAGAAGAAGGAAGCTAAGAAAAAATAATTCAATGAGCCACTTCCGTCACCTATCTCTCACCAAAAGACTGCACATTATTCAAAATAACCTTTTGCTTCATATGTGTATGCAATCCGGAGAGAACACAACCTAAGAATTTTAAGGAAAAAGTAGAAAGATATTGACTCATTTTGTTGCTCAACAGTCTCAAGAATTAAAGAGTTCCTCGACATTTCACTTAAGAAACTAGAATATCTAACTATATGTTAGCAAGCAATGGACTGGAGAACTTGAGAATGATGACATAAATCGAAATGATCCTTTTTACACCCACAGAAGTGGATTGTAACTTCAAATCTTACATGTAGTTACTTGGATAAAAGGCATTATGTTGCAGCTCCCTAATACAAATTTATATGCCTTAATTTTAGCATTTGTAATTAATTTATTACTTCAATTTCTTAAAGGAACTATATCGACCTAAGTGTGTTTTTATTTGATCTTACCAGAATATGCAGTTGATGCATCTATTATGTAAAATTATATGTATTTACTTTTGTGATCGTGGTTTTAGAAATAGTAAGCAGAGGATTTAGTCACCCGGACTACCAACTTGGCGTTGTTGGACAAGATCATGAGCTTATTGGTTAAGCAGGATTTTGAATAACAAATGAAATTGCATCATTTGCTTGCATTCCTGTTTCTTTCCTTATTTCACATCCAATTTCGAGTTTTTCCTTGCACTCCGTCGTACATAATTTGTATTTTCAAACTTGTGGACCCCAATAAAATTTCTCAATCTTCTTCTGTGGTTGCTATTGGTGGAAACATGAGGAATCAATGTTAGCAAATTAATGTCTCTCCTGGCAATTTCAGATGTTCCTTCTAGTAATTCGGACTGGTCATCGAATTGGAGGCCTTACTAATCATCGGTTTGACCGGTTCGACCGATCGAACCGGTGTGATGTCATAATTATGCAATAATTATATTTAATTATTAATAATATTAAAAATATTTTAAAAAAATAAAAAAAAAATAAAAAAAAATTGATTGAACCAGTAGTTGGACCGGTCAAATCTCCAATTTGACCGATCCGACCGGTCAATTGACCGGTTTCGACCGGTTCAGACTAGTCCAATTGCATGCCGGTTTTTATGGCTAAATCGGACCGTATAGCCGACTGGTAATCGGTCGAACCGGCCAGCCTAGTATGATTTTTAAAACCATAGTTCCTTCCTTTTCAATGTCAAGCCGAAGTGCGGGGCGCCTAGGGTGGGCGTTTCCACCTTTTTGAGTTCAAAGATGTTCCTTCCTTTCGCTTAATCATTTAACGGGTCTTCTCTGTCATTTTCCAAGTCAACTCACGCGTTTTAAGGGAAACATTGCTTCATAAAACTGTGAAGCCGAAGTTTCGAGTTGAACTTGATCTAGCTCCACAAATTTTTGTTGCAGGCGTATAGCTCTTGCTCTTCTTATTCTTTTAACTTCTCTACTGTTTCGGTATAGCTGTGCTCATCCTAGTGCTTCTCTTTCTTCTCGGCATCTCCCTTTGTATGTAGTTCAGTTCCCCTACCCCATAGTTTTCCTTGTTGGACTTCAATGTATGGAATCCTCCAAGACAATGAGAAACGTCTCCAAGGTCTCTGCGCACAATCCTTCCCATTCATCGTACACAATGCCTCCTCCTCAAAATTTCATTTTTATGTTCTACCTCAAATTCCTCCTCATGTCTTCAGGTAAGGAAAGTTGTTTCTCAAAATTTCGTGTTTCGACGATTTCTCGGTTCTGATATTTAAATTGTAAATTTCAGTTACTCCTTTAGCGTACTCCGCCAAGCTTACTTTCTTAAACAACTGCACCGAACATGTATGGCCCGGAATTCATGGCAATAGCAGTTCAATTAAACCTTCGACCACTGGCTTCTCTCTCCGGCCAGGTGAAGCTAAAGTAATCTCTGTGGAAACCAGCTGGATTGGTAACGTATGGGGTCGGACTTTCTGCACTCAAAATTCAACCACTGGAAGCTTCAGTTGCGTCACTGGTGACTGCGGCTCCAATATAGAATGCTTTGATCGCCTTGGTAACCCCCCAGTCACGCTAGCAACGTTCTCTCTCAATGGTACTAACGGGCTCGACATTTACGATGTCAGCGTAGAGGCCGGCTACAACCTCCCAATGATAATAACACCACAAGGTGGTTCCCGTGGCAGATGTGTGACCATAGGTTGCGTCATTGACTTGGAGAGTCATTGCCCACCGGATCTCGTGATCGTGGCTGGAGGACAGGGAGATCATGTAGTGGCGTGTAAGGAAGCCTGTTATGCGTACCCAGAGGACAAGTATTGTTGTACTGGAAACCGGACAGGAGATGCTTGCCAACGTAATTCTTACACTAATTTCTTCAAACTCGCCTGCCCGACCGCGTTCGATGAAAACACTGACTTTTTCACTTGTGCCGGCGCCGATTATCTCATTAATTTCTGCCCATCTCCGACCACAAGGTAACGTATGGATTAATAACGGAAGATTCCTATTTGATACTAGATTTCAGTTGGTGCCTGCGTCTCGTTAAAATTTTAATTTCAGTCTGTGGAGGCCCAACTCCCGGTCATGGTTATCATTTCGGAGCATTGAAACACTGAATGTGTCGTGTCAAGTTTTATGACTAATTGTTTTGGTAGTCAAGTAGAAAAGGAAAATCTTTATAACTAATTTTTAATTATTATTAATTATAATTCTTATCATAAATAAGTTTTTAATAAAATAATAATAGTTTGCACGTAAACGAGTCAAGTTGTTAATATTATGAATGTGAAGTACGAAATTTTCAATACATAATAAAATTAATCAAAACCTTTCTAATTATGCACAAATAATCTGTTGTGTCAATTCTGTGTAGCAGGATGATTTGAAAATAGTGGATATCTTTATGGATATGAATATATCTTTCATAATTCAACTTAATATGTTATCTTATTAGTTGTGATGTAACAATATTCAATCAGATAGAGTTTTATTTGGAGGAGATATCATTCAATTGGTTAATATGGTATAATCTCATAAGAGTAGATGTGATCTAGGCAATTTTAGTTCAATTAAGATTTCGATTTGTAACTTCGCCATCAAGTCACATTTGCCTATATATAGCTCATTCTAGCCTTACTCCTCAACACAGACAGAACACGTTGAGAGAGAGCATTTCCTGTATATTTAATGGAATTAATGAATGTTGGCATTTTTCGCATCTCTTATATGCTTTATTGTTTCCTTTGATTACTTATTGCTTCATGGTTTTCTTACTCAAGTGTGAGAGTTAAACATTGTGAGGGTCGTGAGGAATTTAAGAACAAGTTTCGCTTGTCGACAATCACGTGGGGAAGTTTGTGTCTTGCTTAAACGGACTTAAATGAGGTTGTCTTGCAAAGGTGTAGAGACAACTTCAGTATAAGTTTGGTATGTATAAGGCCTTTGTGACCACTGATATTAGAGCCAAATTTTCATATAGCGGGAGGCAAGCAATTTAATTGAGCATGTTTGAAAGGTGAAAGCACTAATCGGCCCTTTACCTACCGGTGAAGAAGAAGTCCTTATAAACCCATCTCGCTTTGAACTCTGAGAGAGGCAGATCCAATTGTTTCAAGATTAAGTTGTTGATTTTAGAAGGCGTAAGAGGAAGCTAGTTTCAAGATTATACTCCTTAAGCATGTGGTTGCTACCTAAGATGTGGGACTTGTTGAGAGCATTATACTTAAGGGGAGTGAACCATAAGTTTTTGTCGACAAACGAAGTGCCAAGAAGCTCAAAATTTTCTTATAAGATGCAAAGTTGTGGTGGAGAATGAAAACCTCTAATGACAATAGTACAAGTAGGCCCCAGGGAGAAAATGAAGAAGTGTTGGAGTAATTCCTACATAATAACACTTTATAACTCATGAGCGAAGCTTTGAATTGGTTGAAGCAAGAGGGCTCGATGCAACAGTATATGAGGAAATTCACATATTTGATGTTGGATGTGAAGAACATATCTAAGGAAGACAAGCTATTCAAATTCATAAGCGGCTTGCAAGGTAGGGCATAAACGGAGCTTTAGAGGCATAATGTGAATGACGTCCCAAGTGTTATAATGGCTACAGATGCCTTGGTTGATCTATAAATGCCACCACCTATTTGAAGTAGTAAGGAGGGCCAAAAAATGTTGGGACGTAGAATGACTAAGAGAAAGATAAGGAGAAGGTATATAAATCTTCTCAATGTAAGTCTAAGAAACAAACAAAACAATATATTAGTTGTTTCATTTGAGAAAGGTTGCACTTTGCTCATGAATGCCCAAAACGGAAGGTGGGTGAGGAGCAAATGAATTTCATGGTCACAAAGGATCAAGGAGAACGAAGTGAGGATCGGATGGAAGAAGTCTACCTCAATAATTATGCTATGTTGGGCATAGTTGGCCATGTGAAGGAGTGTCCGAACAAAAGAAAATGCGAACCCAATGGAGAGAGAAAATGGTACGTTAAAGACATGCCAACGACTAAGGAGTCTTCGAGGGAACAACATTCAATGGAGTGTTCACATATTATTTTAACAAGGGTGTCGAGGTCTTCTAGTTAGAGTGATTTGTTAGATCCCTAAGTCCAAATTATAGAATATTATGAGTGATAGTGATCCGTGGCCAATGTTTGGCGCTTAGGTTGACGAAATAAGGTAAAGACTTATGAGTAGGTAAGGAAAAATGAACATCATTGAAGAAAACTCAAGAGTAGGTGAGCATTGACATGCATTGGTGCATTTTGACAAAAATCTTCAACAAGATACAAGATTTAAATGTGAGAAAAAGATAATGGCACTTCACAACCAGCTTAAGATGGATCTTGGGTTAAAGTTTAGCTGGATCACATACATGAGGAAGATTTGCAAGAGCTTCAAAGTAAACTTAGAAGGGTTAAATCAAGCGTAGTGTGAATTTTGGTAGAGTTATGAACCTTTTGTGGATTAACTTAGCTAATGCTAAGTTCTTAATGGACCCTATATATAGCTCATTTGAGCCTTGCTCCTCAACACAGAGAGAACACATTAAGAGAGAGTATTCCTTTGCATATATTAAGGGAAGTAATAAAGGTAGGCTTTTGTCATATCTCTTGTGTGTTTATTGTTGCCTTTGATTACTTATTGCTTTCGTAGTTTGCTTACTTAAGTGTGAAAGTTAAACAGTACAAAGGTTTTGAGGCGTTCAAGAACAAATTTTGTTGTTCGATGATCCTGTAGGGAAGGCTTAGTCTTCCTTAAACAAACTTAAGCAAGATTGTCGTGCAAATTTGTAGAAGCAACTTTGGTATAAGTTTAGTATCTAGAAGACTTTTATAACACATATCATGCCATTAATGCTGATTAAATAATGAAATATTATTTGGATTATTAACTGTTATTTTATTCGTACCTACCCTTTCTCAGGCTAGGTCAGATTCAACAACATATTAGTCCAACGCCAAGCCCTAAGAGTGGGAATGATGGTCAAGTCAGCCCCCCGCTGAGCTCACCTAATCAAACTCGGACCAAATTTTCAAGTAAAGGTATGCAAAGCCATTTCATTCACTTTTTTTATTAGCTTTCTTTTTATAGTTAAGACTATAAGCAACATTGAACGAAATATATAAACTCATCAAATTCTCATAATTTGATTTTAAGTTTAATTTAATTTTAAGTTTAATTTAATTTTATTGCTTAATTACTATAATTTAAGTATAATATTTATTATCTTTTTATTTAAAATAAATATTTTTGTTATCATCTTTATATAATCTAAAGAAATTTTTAATACTTCAAAATTATCTATATATGTTTAATCTTTTACAATATTAAAGTACAATTGAAAGAATAATTATCAATCATAAGTTTGCTCCTATCAAAATTAATAAATAAAAAGGTTTATAAGATATGATATGATTGTAGAAAATTTGAGAGGTATGTTTATTTTATTAGGATTGTGTTTAATAATTTTAGACTATCATTTTTAATTTGTCATTGACTTTCTTGCATAGAATTAAATACTTTAATTCCTTATATACTTTATAAATTTCAAATATAATAATTTTAACAGAGTTAAAATTCACAAATAAGATAAAAATTCTAATTTTAGAAATTATCTTTTAATTAATATAAATTTATATTAATATAAATACTTGTATTTATGTGTTCATTTTCAATCTCAAAAACTAACTATTATTCTAATAAATTTTGTAAGCAATTTAAAACTTAAAATAACGAGGCTAAAGTAATTATTATATGGAACTATCCTATTACATAAATATGCTAGCAAAATAGGAGTGTGATACCCTTTCTTTTATCTATCCTTTCAATTCTCCTCTAATTGATTTTTCATCATACTCTAAATCTATTCTCTTGTTATAGAAATTCAAGTTCCTTACCTTTCTTTTTCCTTTGGTCATATTCCACTATGTGTTTTCTTTTTTCTCCTTTTTGTTTGGTATTTTCTATTGCTTTGCTCTTCCCTCTTGCTTTTATTTCTCCTCCACTTCTCATGTCTACTATTGGGTCCTCTCTAAACTCTCTTCATCTTTATCAAATTGTTTATCCTTTTCTTTGTTTGACCAGTGATATTGTTATCTTTTTTCATCTCTCTTGGTATAGTTATCATTTTTTGAATGGTTTTTAAAAAAATTATGCTTCCTTTTTAGTTCTTTGATTCTTTTAGTACTATGTCATCTGCCTCACTGTTAGATCCAAACCATATTATCCTTTTTAACCTACCCAGCTTTCCTTCTTTTACTAACGACCCCTCTGCTTCCCACCATTCTTCTAGTTCTTCCAACCCTTCTAAATCCACCACTCTCCTTCCTCTGATCATTCCACTCTTTGCTTCCTAGCCTTCTTCAAATACATCTCCTTTTGTTCTTGTTTCGTAATATATGGTCCCAACAGACTCGCCACTTATAGATACTTCACACTCTCTGTTGCCTCCAACTTCTATTTCTTCTTCACTCAATCCAACCTTCTGATGAGCCTAATCTAAAACTTAATTCAAAACAAATAGTTGGAGAGATTCTTCTTAAGTTGATATACACTATTTCCCCTCCATCAGTCTCAGATGGTTCCTTTGGAACTCTTAAAAGTAGGTTCCAGTTCTTAATCTCCAACCATGGTAAGAATCTTCCTAGGGAAAAGATATACCTTCCCTCTTATTAACTCTTGGGCATCTTGTAATTGGAAAAGTTTAGGCTTAAAGGAAGTTCCTTTAAATGGAAATAGTTTGTTTTTATTCACCTTTGATTTTAAAACTTTAGCTCACAATATTATTGAAGTTGGGGCTTTAATGAATGAAGATT
>JANZLH020000119.1:891768-907661 GCA_026770325.2 Erythroxylum fimbriatum | reverse complement strand
AGGGATCTTAAAGTTGGCAACGTTCTATTAGATCAGGACATGAACCCAAAAATTTCAGACTTCGGATTGGCTAGATGTTTTGGAGAAGATCAAACTGAAGCAAATACAAAGAAAGTAGTGGGAACATAGTGAGTATGCAAAGAAGGGAAAATGAAAACACAAAACACACGTACACAAGTATTTTTTTTCTTTGCGAATTTGATCTAATGCTTATGAATATCCTGCAGTGGTTATATGTCACCAGAATATCAAGTTGATGGCATCTACTCTGTAAAATCAGATGTGTTCAGTTTTGGGGTGATGGTTTTAGAAATAGTAAGTGGCGAAAGAAACAGAGGATTCACTCACCCCGACCACCAACTTAACCTTCTTGGACATGTAATTGTCTGTCCGCTAAAGGTTTTCATTTCCAAAATCTAACCCAGTGAATTAGCAACTCAGTTTTATATTTTCTGGCATTGTCTAGGCATGGAGATTACATCAAGAGGGTAGGTCCTTAGAACTGATTGCTGAACCAGCGAAAGTTTCATGCAGCCAATCCGAAATATTGAAAACAATACAAGTGGCTTTACTTTGCGTGCAACGAAGTCCTGAAGACCGGCCAAGCATGTCTTCAGTGGTTCTCATGATGAGTAGGGAGGGTAGCTTAGCTCAACCTAAGCAACCAGGATTCTTCACTGAGAGAGAGCTAGTTGAAGCAAATGTCCCTTCTTCACAAAGCAACTTACGACCATTTTCACCTAATGTGCTGAGTCTTTCATCTCTTGTTCCACGATAATGACCATTTATCCTATTTAATATATTGAATTCGGTATTTCAGTTGTTTTGGATAGTATAAACTAGGTATTGTTGGACAATTTTATCCTTTCCTATAAAGTTGGCCAACTATTAATTGCAATTTTTGGTTTTTAAATAAATCATCGGCTAAGTTACATAATTTGATCTAGATAAAGATAATAAAGTGACCCAATAAATGATCTAGATTAATTGGTCAAAATTCGGGTAGAAAATGAATCCCAATTAGTGTGGCCCGAACTCTATCGGTCTTGTGATGGAGAAGCCTGATATGGAAGCTATATAAAGGCTAAGGTCTTCTGGAGTTGCTCATATCAATCGTAAGCGAGGCCGGCTTTGGGCAAGGGCAGGGTGGGTACCTACCTAAGGCCCATCCTTATAAATGATAAAATGGGGCCTATTTTTATCTTTATAAAAAATAAAATGAAATAAAATAGGTCTACTCTTGATCTTATAAAGAACAACAAAAAAGTCTCATATTTTATTTATCTTTATTCTATATGAGGGCACAAAAATAGGCAAAAATAGAATTCTTTTTTTTCTTTGCCCACGGCCTATAAAGTATTAGGACCGGCCCTTCGTAAGCATAAGGAATCTCTGACTTTTTAAGAGAGCTTATGTATTGAGAAAACTATAAAAAGACTTAGCCCGTGTCTTGGTAAACACTTTCCGTAAAGATCCCGGGAGATTCATGATCATTTAGAGCTCAGAATCGGCATCAGAATCAGAGATGGAACCGAAATCAAGTATTCCGCATTATCTTCATTTTTTAATCCTTTCATGTAGATCCGGAGTACGTAATAAGGTCTATACTACATATTACATGTGGTATCAGAGCGGTTATCTGATCGGATTGTCGGAAACGAAGGTTTTTCAATTTTTCATCTCATATGGTTTTCCTCAATTTTTGATTTGTTTTTCAATTTTTTTACGTATATAATTACATAGAAGTGGTATATATAAGGTTAGCTACCAAAAACGGGTCGAAGACGGGCCAAACGGAGCAAACTCGTCAGTTGTAAATGAAGTTTTAAGACCTAAAGGATTTCAGGATAAAGTTCGGCAGTTTATGGGCTCACTCAATTGCCTAATAGTTCACTTAAAGAGAAAGGTTGACTTTGTATTACCTTTTCTCTCGTATCCTTGTAGGATACATTTTGAGTCATTAAGGCAATTATAGCTCATGATGATACAAAGTTACAATAAATGGCTGTCAAAACTACTTTCCTGAATAAAGACTTTTATGAAGTGGTCTATATAGTACAATCTGAAAGATTTCAGGATCCAGAAGGAACTGACATGGTTTGCATGTTATGCAGATCAATATATAGCTTACATCAAACCTTTCGAAGGTGATACCTTACATTTGATGAGGTTATGACCTCTTTCAGCTTCATGGAAAATAAAGTTAAAAAGATGCTTGTACTATGAGGTCAAGGATATCTTTCTATTACTGTATGTGGATGATATATTGCTCACGTCAAATTACTTGACCATATTGTATGAGGTTAAGCAACTTTTGGTCAAGAACTTTGACATGACGGACCTTGATATAGCATCTTCTATCCTAAGTATTTAGATTCACTGGGATAGATCTCAACACTTATCAGACCTCTTATAGAATGCATACATTGAGTATGTGTTACAAAGGTTTAATACGGTTGACAGTAAACCTATCGTAGCACCTGCCTCTCATAGTGAGAGATAATTTTTGGTACAGTATCCAAAGAATAAAGCAAAGAGAGAGGTTATAAAGAATGTCCTGTATTCTAGTACGGTTGATAGCTGATGTATGCTAAGCTATGTACTAGATAGGACATTGCATTTATTGTTTAACTGTTTGGTCAATATCTAGTTAATCCAGTTGTAAACCATTGGAATGCAGTCTAGCAAGTGTTAAGATACTAAAGCGAATCAAGAATTATATATTGACGTATAGAAAAGTTAACAGACTAAACCTCGTAGGGAATTCAGATTCAGATATTAGCTATGTGTTTTGATGATTGAAAGTCCTCTTAAAGTTACAGTTTTAAGTTTGCAGATGGTAAAATGTCATAGAAGTGTGTTAAGTAGGCATAGGTAACTTCCTCATCTATGTATGCAAAATGTATGCTATGGGATTTCTTCATAGAAGGTTTAGCTTAGAAATTTGATTTCTGAGTTTTTTGTGGTTGATTCAATGGCTAGACCCATTTGGTTGTAATGTGGTAATCTTCTTACTATGTTGTTTAATAACAACAAAGAATATCACAGGGTCTTAACATTTAAAGATCAGTTGGTTGGTCATAAAGGTGTTAATACGAAAAGGTGATATTAAGGTTTAGAGCATTTAAGGACTGAGGAACTATAAGTCGATCCCTTCATTAAAGACTTCGCCCACTTGTGTTTGTGACACAAGTATAAAGTATGGGTGTTTTGACGTTCTTAGATACTATTAGTTAGGGGATCATTATGTTTGCTCCATGTACATTTGTACATTTTGTTGTATTATGATAGTATGATGGTTCATCGATAAAGATGATCATCGTTTATCCTCAGTAGTACGTGTTATCATACATTGTCATAATACGTATAAAGTCTTAAGATTTGTGTCGATCTTAAGCTTTTAAAGGTCATTGGGCATATATATAGATTGATTATATATAGATTGATCTTGTGCCTATGTCATTTAGACGTAGACAGTTTCAGTATAGATATCTATGAAGTTTGACATGACATAGGAGGATATAAGTTTTTAATCCCATAAAGGTTCTCTAATGCAGTTTAGCATTAAAGTTGGAGAAGTCAAGACCTACAAATAAAGATGATATAATTTAGATTATAAAGGCATCATCGTAGTTTGCTACACTCCATTTTCTCATTCATGTTAGTGAGGTATTAGGTATACGTGATTGTATTGGATCTATGTCACACATGACACATGTATCTGATACTTTTCGGTATCAAAAGCCTTGCAGGACAGAATGATAAACTTTTATTATCTTTTGATCAAATGTTTTGTTTTAAAAACTTAGTTAACTATTCAATAGCGTGGCTTAACCGAGTTTTTAAATTGTTTTTAAACTAGAGTCAAAACTACAATTAAAGCTTGTCCAAAGGTGAGATTGTTGGACAATTTTGTCCTTTACCTTAAAGTTGGACAACTATTAATTGTAATTTTTGGTTTTTAAATAAATTATTAGTTAAGTTACGTAATTTGATCCAGATAAAGATAATAAAGCGTCCCAATAAATGATCTAGATTACTGGGTCGAAGTCCAGGTAAAAAATAGATCCTAATTAGTATGGACTTGACGCATATTGACTTTGTGATGGGGAAGCCTGATATGGAAGTTATATAAAGGTTAAGGTTTCCTACAATTGCTCATATCAATCGTAAGCATAAGGAATCTCTGACCCATTAAGAGAGCTTACGTATTGAGAAAACTATAGAAAAACTTAGCCTATGTCTCGGTAAACACTTTCCGTAAAGGTTCAGGGAGATTCGTAATCATTTGGAACTCAGAATCGGCATCGAAATCAGAGATAGAACCGAAATCAAGTATTATGCATTACCTTCCTTTTTTAATCCTTTCATGTATATCCAGGGTATGTAATAAGGTCTATACTACATATTATAGGTATATGCATACACATAAAGATATCTTCTGATTCCTAACCATATATTTAGTATATCATGATATTAAATATAAACATTTGCAAGAAGAGTATAACTTTTAAATATTACTAATTTACACATGACAAAATATCTTTTCCTTTTAATTCTTATTTTTTGAAAGGTGAATGAAAGATTGTATTAACACTAGCAAAGTTATTATACCATTACAATGAAAGTCATTTAAAGCTTGCTCATGATTAGTACAGTATTTCCTGAGAGTAAAGTATCAAGTTCTTAAAGATTCCATCTGAGCTTCATATTTGGAGTATGTTTGCTTTATGCATTCCTTGCTAACACGATCTCTCTAATCTAATTTAGAGTATTGTCAACTAATTGGTGCTTTCCTGTGGCTTCACTTTTGTATAGTATGTTATTTCTTTCTCTCCAAATTGAGTAGCTTTTTGAAATGAAAGTAGTTTTAAAAAGCTCTTCATTTTGTTTAAGATCCTTGGACTTCTTAATAACTCATACCAAGACTTTATTATATTCGTATGATTGACATTGCTCCAATAGTGGATGTAACACCCTGCTCTAGACAACTTTAGAGTACCTGCATAGAAAAAAGGGATGGTTTCTATCCTTTCAATTCTTATTGCCTTTTCTTTTCTCGCATTGAATTCTATATTAGAAAAAGTTTTGCAGTCAATTATTATACCAAGTAGAATAAAAATATAATAAATAATGTTCTAATTGGTAAAAGTAAATATGTTAATTATGTTAAAAATAAAGTTGTTTCCACACAGTTGTTCTGTTCATTATTTTGTTGACAATCCTTTTCTTCTCCTTTCTTCTATCTTCATTAAAGACGTTCATATTATTTTATGCTTGAAGGTGAAAATTACGACTCTATATTTCAACTTTTAATTGCAACAACTTGTTTTATTTATTTATTCATAATATATCTATTTATTAATTTCATAGGAAGAGTGAAAGAGAGTTTTAAAAGAAGAATCAGGAAGAAGATGACACATTACAAACCTTACATATATAGAAGAAAATACCATTTGATATTCATTTAACTCAATAGATATCATACTAGTAGTTAATATATGTAATAGTTGTGTAATGTACAAAAAGTACTAACAGTCATAAAAAATGAGTACCAAGTACATATTATAATTGAAATACCATTTATAAATGGGAACGAGAAGCTCTCTTCTTCCTCCCACCTAAATTTTACTTGTGGAAAAGCTCAAGATTTACACCCTAATTCCTCACTCTACCAGTTTGCAATTCTTCCCTCTCCTCCTTACTATCTTCTACCCATCTCCTCATCTAGTTCTTTGTTAATCCTTCTTCATCGCTCATGTTCCTCAAACTGATTTGCTCTTCCACTTTCGTCTTTAGGGACAGTCTAGTAATTTGACTGACTCTTTTAACTTTGCCCTTAATGTCTACCTTGCCTTTTTGAAACCAATGCTTCTTTTTATAAGCTTAAGCCTTAAACTGATAATTTTATTAGAAGATCTTCATCTCCCTAAGTTATAAATCCACTCTTAAAGAAATTGGTTCCCCCAACTTTAGAGAGTCTTCTTTGATGGGAACCCTTGCTTCTAACTAGTCCAATGTTAAAACTCCATTACTCAGGAACTCAAAACTTCCTCCAATGGTTCAAGGGAGGAAAACTTGGTCTCAAGTAGTTAGGAATAGCGCCCCCAACTGAAAACTGGCTTATATATCTTCTATCTCTTAAGGAAGCCAGAACATGGTCTCCCCCACCATGAATTTGAGATATTGAAGCAAGGTGCTTTAAGTTGGATGAGCTTACTAGTTAGTTATTTTATGGAGAAGAGAACCCCATTCCTATAAGTGAAAACTTAAGTTAAAAGGAAAATGACAACTTTTGATTTAGATAAAGTCTTCATCAATTCTTCATGCTCACCTTCTTCTCAAAGGTAATGCTATTAAAGTTTTTAAGCTTGGCCTTGACACTAAAATTACAACCTAATAATTTTGCATAACTAAAAAGTAGGAATGGAGCTTAATAGGAGCAAGCTCAAAATAGTCCCAATTTAAGCTCATTTCCATAATATTCCTCTAGAATATAGCAAAAAAAATTGAATTAAGCTATTTGGAAATTCAATTAGGAAACCTTTTGTTTATAACGAAAACATATGTGTAATTAGTAGAATTAGTTACGTAAGGATTTTTAGTAAGGCTGAAATTAACAAAACATTACTTGAGGTGCTAAAACTCAATAGCTTGAATGTGTCTAAGAACATGGTATGAACTTCAATCTCGGTGACATACTAATAAAAGCCATAAAATAAGGTAAATCTGAATGCATACCAACAAATAAAGTATTTAAGAGAGGATATAAAGATGATCTAATGGAGAAAAATAAAAGCAAGACCAAGACACTGGATAATCAAACAAATGTGACCTTGCAAATATGAAATGAAGCATATCAACCAAAAGTGTATAATTTAGACAATAGTCCTTAAATTAATGAAGCTGATGGAACAAAGGTAACTTCCCATAAATTTGATAAGGTAAATCATATGAGTAAGGGGGATACAAACTTGGTTGAAACTAATCACAATGGCAATGTGGGAAAAGCATATGAGAATCACTGCATGAGGAACGCATTAAGGCTAAAGAACAAAATGAACCTTGATAACTTTACACTTGTACTAAGAAGATTAGGAAGAAAGAAGTCCACGAGGAGTAAAGCCATATCCATAACCAAATGTCAATCTTACTGAAATGTATCTTATCTTATATGAAGCTAGTGTAAGTTGTTACACATTCTTGGCTCCACGTTAGGAGCATATGAAATTGCACTTAACCTATAATGTGAATATCAAGATGTTATAGGATGATATGAGGCACCTATCAATATACTAAGACATGTATGGCTAAGTTATGCTCACAAGGAGTTAAAAGCTAAGAAGAGGAAACATCATAATGAGTTTAAGTGAAAAGTGGAAAGAAAGCCTTCCAAAATTGTTATGATTCTAAGAAGGACTAAGGCTAACTAAATTAGGAAAACAAAGAATCCCCCTATAGAGAAAAAATCTTACCTATGTCATGTTTAATTAGCCTTGGATGCGATGTTAATTTCCACAGTGGTGGAAAGGACAATTTTCTTATAATGATAGTAGTTATAGCTTTAAGTTGGATGGTTTTGCAATATTAGATATTGTTTATTAAACAAATAAACTTAGTTTTTTTAATAACATCATCGAATTCTTATAATATCTATGTCAATTTGTGACAAGCTAAACTTGATCATACTGGATAAAATTAAACAAATCAATTGGTCAAGCATATAAAGTAGAACAATCACTTGTGAACATTGTCTAGCTAATAGAATAGTGTGAAAATCATTGAGCGTGGGACAAAGAGTTACTAAGTTGTTGCAAATAACTCATTAAGATATATATGGCTAAACATAGTTAAATTTATTTAATTTCTCAAAATTTGGAACATTTTATTGTTTCAAGAAGTATATGATTTTAGATGAGAATTAATAAAATAAATTTGATAAAGACTTCAAGAATTGATTAAGTATAACAATATTTCTTTAATCAATTTAAAAGGTCATGTGATGAAAATTGAAGGGATAGCTAATGATTATCATATGAATCCACCAATTAACCAGTGGTGTCGAAAGGAGAAATATAACTCTTCTCATGGTTAGGTCTATAATGGCAGGCAAATTTGCCTATCACCTATTGGGATGATACATCATTGATGATAATATATGTACTTGATAATGTGCTTATTAAATCATATTATAAAACACCTTATGAGATCTGTATAAGTAAAAAACTTGATTAACCATATTTGATTTCATGAATGTGTTTGTTACCTATATTCACAAATCCTCTTATAAGTATGGGAATTTAGGTTCCAAAGGGATGTAGAAGAGTATCTTTAAAAGATATTTTTGAACATTCTAAAAGGTGCATGTTGGAAGTGAACTAGGAAATAAACAAATAATTGAACTTATGTCACAAGATATCTTTTTTTAGAGAATGATTTTCCAAAGTAAGAAAATATAGTTCAAAATTTATCCCTATATATGAGATACTGAATTATAATGATCTTGTTAGATAAGACCAATTGAACAGTATTGATCTAAGTGGGAGAAATTTAAAAGATGATTAATTGGCTTTAGATTAATGGCAAGTACACCCAATTGCGGCTCTTTACCAATATTTGATTCAAGTAGGAGCAATATGAATGTAGAAAGACTCGTTTTTAGAATTTTCATTATACTTATACTATAAGTGGATTATTCCTCATAAATTTTGAAGTTGAAAGGAATAACCTTTGTGGCAATTATAAACAAAAATAATAAGCCAAGGAATATAAAAAAGGCTCCATTTAGTCTTGCGTAGGTAAGTTATAGTAATAGAAGTATAATGAACTGTAATGAGTTCAATCTAAGTATAAGACTTGGATAATATTTTGAAAAGATGTGTAGCCATCAAGAACATATATGTTCTTGAAATGTTAAGTAAAATACAAATGCCTACTTTGAAAGAAACAAAGTTTGTTTAATGGCAAAAGGTTACAAACAATCAAACAAATTGATTATGTGAAGAAATTCTCATTTGTTATAAGGTTACATCATTTTGATGGATCATGACATACATCAAATAAATGTAAAGACTATGATCTTAAATGAAGAACTAGATAAAGGAATCTATATAGCACAAACAATATGATTCATTCAGAAGGGTCAAAGTATTACATGCTCGGATTGTTAAAGTCAATTTATGGTTTAATATAGTCTATAAGTAACGCTATATTACATTAGTATGATAATCATGTCATATGGTTTTAGTATGATTAGAAAAAAAAAACCACATGTTAAAGATCTAATGATAAGTGTGTAATTTTATTATTTCATGCTGATGATATTTTTTCTAGTAACTAGTGATAATAAGAAGTTTATCATGAGTTAATAAACAAATTGGATATCAAGCATGATCAAAAATAAAGAATATATTTAAGGCTGCATACACATTTGCAATTATGATCACTAAGCTCTATTTGCAATTATGATCACTAAGTATCATTTAAGTATAGCTTACTTACTATTATAAGCTACATATATATTGATGGAATACTTGAATAGTTTTTGTTTATAAGGTAGTCAAGTGTTTTTATGATGCTAACTGCTAAAGGTGAGAACCTAAGCAATATGTAGTATCCACGAATTCCACAAAAAGAATTAGAGATAAAGGTAGTTCTTTATTTTGAAGAAATCAATAGTCTTATGCATACTATGTTGTGAATGAACAAGTACATTGAAAGACATTACTAGAGACGTTAAATATCAATATCAAATCAAACATATAGATATCAACTATAAGTATGTCAACAACATAGTAGCACAAAGAGAAATGAATAAGTCTAGTGACTAATCATGATACATGTTATCAATGATAATAGTTTGTTTGTCATCAAGTACTTGATGCAATATATGTTTAATTAAGAATTAAACAACATTTTCTAGAATAAATTTTAAATAAAAATTCAATTTTAGAAATATGAGTGCTTGATTTTGAATTAAGCCTTTTTTATTTTAGAAATAATGTTAAATAAGTGTTGAAATTTTAATTATAGATACAAAAAGTATGTTAACAAATATGAGATACTTTCCCACACAAGTGATTGCCTTCATTATTTTGTTGGAACGAAGATGAGATAAGTTTTAAGTGATTTATCTAAGTAATAAACAAGAGCTCAATTCTTAAAACACTATTGTCTATGTAAAGTACATTGAAGGGTGTAAGACGTTATTAGTAATGACATAACTGAAAGAAATGATTTGTTCACCCAATTTGTCTTAACATGACAAATGTAAGTTCTGAATAGTGGATTAAATAAATAAACAAGTAGACTTAAGTTAAGCACTAGGTATGCTTAAACTATCATCTATATAGTATTAAAGGAAAGGCATACACTCTAATAAAAAAGAGTCAACAATGTAACACATGAATCATACCATATGTGCATTTTTGACCAATAAGGATAATATAAGTCGTATTCTCAACTTATGTTATGTGATGATCCTTTGAAACTACATGAACCTCAAATTTAAAGTATCATTTTACTCAGGTTCTAATTCCAAAGAATTGAATTCATATTTACTATCTTAGAATATTATTATAAATCATAAATGATTCGAAATACTAAGACATTTTAGAAAAGCAAGTTAATTTAATTCAAAGGATTAGGAAACAAGATCATTTCAATTCTATCAAAATGTATTCAAAAGGGCCACTTTCTATGTAAAAGGCAGGATGAATATAAAATATTTAAATAATGAGAATGGGACAATGATTAATAAATAAATAATCTATGGTATTGCATACTAATTCCACTTAAGGATCAATTCATTAGTCGAGAAATCATATATTCCAAACAATTTTATGCAATATACTCTCATTATATACTAGTCAGGTTATTGGATAAGTATGATGCAGAAATCTTACTAACTAAATCCATGTGTGAATGAGATGACAATAAAAGGACATACTTAATGAGTTTAAAAGGTGTAACTTTTCATTATTATTAACTGTTAAAGTCCAGTTAATAACATTTTCTATAAATAATCATTCCATCATATTAAACCAAACAGCAATACGCAATAAGTAACTTGATTTAGATATTGCCTAGAGTTTTTCCTTATAGATTAATAATAGCTAGGGCATCATAAGAAAGATTCCAAGAATAGAACTGATACTTATTTGCCATACTTGATTGATACTTGTGCAGAAACAATCTAATGCGCCATGAAACTATTGTTAAATCCTCTATGTACATCAGATCACTACAGTACATGATCAAATCCTAGACACCTTAAAGAGTAAGGCAACTACAGATGTCCTTCAAGAAAATGAAGGATTAAAAGAGAAAAGAAAGTTTGTGCAACAATATTGCAATAAGACCAAGAGTAAAATCATCCTATATAGCCATCAGCAAGATGTGAAAAGGCAAACCACTAAGCAATTCAAGAAACTGATTTAAGTATGTCAGCTCCAGACTCTGCCAAGATCATCAGAGATGATCAATCTCTAGAAGAAGCAATCACCAGAAGATGATCAACTTCCACACAGCCATGTCAAAAGATCCTGCTCCTCTACCCCATGTGGTTCCACAAGAATTGATATGAAGCAAAAACGAAAATTCATCAGAAGATGATCCACCTACCGCATTGACATAAGAGTACGGACCCTTTTCTCCCTATCTGCCTTTTTAGCGCTCGGAGTCCTCTTCAGCTTTTGTAACTCCTCCATTACTACTTTCTCAACTGTGTCGATGGAGTTGAGTAGTTTTTTCTGAGGAGTTAGTGCTTCGGAATCCCCAGAGGGTTGATTCGTGATGTCAAGTAAAATCATGGGCACTTTCCCAACAGTAGGAGGGCATCGCTTGAGTCCAAGAGTTGGTAAAGGAGTTTTGATAGTGTTGCTGTGCTCGAGATGAGCATCAGAAGCAGAAGACGAGCCTGGAGTTGGGTGATCCTGGGCTATTGGGCTCCCAGTTTCTCGGCCTTCACTTCCTCCCAATCTTTCTCTTGTCCTTTCAATGGCCTGCTCAAATGCAATTAACTTAAAACTCAGGTTTTAGTTTAATCGATTGTATAACCAAGCACAACTGCTCAATCCAGTAGGAAATTTCTGACTCCCAAATTAAGATAATTGCGTAGGTCTAAAAGCTTGGAGATAATTTTATTTCCAGAGGTTGAAATTGAAACCCACCAACAAAATACATAAACAGAAGCAAAAGTGTTACAGGCAACAACTGGAAGATTAAGATACGGTTAGGTTGATCCAACAGAACTTAACCACCCAAGAAACTCACACTTAGAACCAAGAACCCTGGTGTGCAAAATTAAACAACAAAGAGAAATGGTTACCAGTCTATAACGAAGCCATTATCAGATACTAGAAGTTGCATCAAAGAACCGAGTTCCGTCACGGGAATGTTCATTTTCGATTGTAAAAAATAGCCTAGTTAAGCATTTAATGAAGAAATAAAAAGGGAAAGGAAAATGAAAGGGTGAATCAGTTATAAAATTGCCAAACAAAAGACTCGTATTCTATTTTCATTTTCATTTTCTGTCCAATCCAAACACCAACAACAAAAGGAAAACAGAGCATACCCTAACAACGGCAGTGATATCTCGGAGAGGGGTTCTTGGATACCAGTGAGGTAACACACGAACCGGCCGTCCTCTCCGACCACTCCCAACGCGAATATTTTCTCGGCCAGTTGCTAGAGACCCTCGAAAGCTCCGGTGTCTGGGAGTGGTCAAATCACCCCTTCTAGGGAAAGCAACAGCTGCAACCCGAGTAGGACGTGGAGATCCAAAGAGAGCAAAGTCAAGCTCAGGCTGGTCGTGGTAAATCCCCGAAGACCCAGAGCGGCGACTGGCAAAAAGTGCAGCAATGTCAACAGGCCTAGATAGTCTGTCTCTGGATTCCGGCATTATAACTGTTGCAAACTATTACTTTACTTTACCTGCAAAGGAGAAGAAGCATAGAGAGTTGAGAGAGAAGCGAATAGTGGCAAGTCTTCAAAGCCATGATAAGGGCGGCCTTATAATTGTTGGATCGTTACACACAGTGCTTAATTTTTCAAATTTTCTCCCATAGGCGCCCAAATGCTCATTCCTGCAGAATTACTTCTTTACCCCTTTCATATTCTAACCAGTAACCGCCTCTGTTTTCACACTTCCTATATAATACTATAAAAAGAAAAGGTTTAAGTTTAACACTTAACTGCCTCTTCTTTCTTTCACCATTTACTGTATAATATAATAAGAAAAAATAAAATGTTAAAGACTTCAAAATATGTGTTTTCTTACCTCTTATAGTTTAAAACTATAAATTTGCCTCGTTAAATTATATATCACATTGTCACACTAAACATTATTTTCAATGTTAAAACAAGTAAAATCTTAGCTTATAATTTAGATAATAGTATTAAATGTACTGTCATTAATAAATTTAATTTTATGATAATAGTAGCTCCATTATAACATAATCAAATAATGTAAATGATTAAATTTAACGCAAGGATAAAAGAATCAATTGAGCGACTAAATGATAAACAAAGTGAATAAATTTTAAGTACAAATTTAATTCGAGACAGACTCATAAAAATAAAAATTCAGGTGTACCAAAATCAAAGAAGATTAGAATTATTTTATATGTAACTAATTAAAGCAAAATCTTTGTAACCCTTATCTTGGCCATCCGAATATTTTTGGAACTCAACATTACATAGACCTTACATATTGTGTAATTAATGTATAAATATTTCATACTCATGAAGAATTTTATTGCTAAGTTTTAGAAAAAAAAAAGTTCTTGGCCATCAAAGCATTTTTAGGAGACACAAACTCATTTGAATGTGTTTATGTCAAAATTTTCAAGTGGTTTTGAGTAATCTTTAAAAACTTCAAAGTTTTTTTTTAATCTTAACAGTTAGTTTTTTGTTTCTTAATAGCTAGCTTGCAAGGTTTAGTTTTTACTTCTAACAATATAATGATAAGTTTGTAATGACTAGTCTTTTGTTCCTAACACATAGCAATAAAGGTTATAAGTATAAAATATGTCATTTGTGAGAAGTACCTTTGGTGGTAAAGAGAGTCTTAAGAAGCTTTTAAAAGAGCTTCACTACATTCATACATGTGTGAGCATGATATAAGTCCTTACTGCATTGTATGCTCAAGAAAGGAGTTCTAGAGTTGCATCTAAGCATTTGTGAGATCAAGTGCATAAGGAGCAGCGGTACATCAAAAAGAAATTCCTCAAGTTCATCCAGATGAAGAACATTGAAGTCCTTTCCCCTGCACCTTCGCCACCATAATCTCCATGAGCTTTCTTACCCTTTACCTTTTACGTTGTTTTATTTTCCTTGTTAGTTGTTTTACTTGCTTGTTGTTTAATGTTGTGTTTTGTGTTTTAGTTTCCTTTTGTGTTTGCCTTGTCACATTGAGGACAATGTGTTGTCCAAGTATGGGGAGGTGACAATTGTTTTGTCAATTGCATTGTTTTTGTTTGTTTTAGTCACTGATTGCATTTTGTTAATTAGGATGCATGTTTTAGGCATATTAGGTTGTTGTTTTATATTGTTTTGTGTTAGCAGTAGAACCACACTTGAATCATTTTGATTTGTTTTACAATGAGATTCAGTCATGATAGTTGGAATCAGATTGAATGCATACTTGAACTTGAATTAGGCTACTTGAGTAGAGAGTAAACCATGTTGAGTGATAAAACGTAGTTGGTTGCATAAGCTTACTTAGAATTTGACACTTGAGCAATGAGGTAGTGTAGCGATGCATAATGAATTTTCATTTGAGACAATGTGAGGATTGAGCCTCTATGACTCCATCTATAGTTATTTTATTTCTTTGTTTGTGTGATGCTTCCTTAGGTTATTACCTTCAGAACTTGTTTTGAATCGGTTTAATTCTATTAGATGCATGCTTCATAAAGATGATTAAGGCCCGTTTTGTGTTAACCTTTGGCCTAAATGACCTACCTTTTATTATCACTTGCTACCCCTGTTGAGCTTTAACCCTTTTGTTTCTTGAAAAAACCCCACATTTTAAAACCCGAAACCCCATTAGCCTACCCACTCACAAGCTTAGTAAAGTATTAAGTGATGCATTAATTTGGGATTTTTGCTGCACTTTTTTCAAGTTGAGTTGAGTGATACTTCTACTCTCGGATCATATTACATTTAGTTGTTATTTTGTTCATTGTTTCTTCAATTATATGAAAAAAAAAAAGGAAGAACATTTTAGTAGCATCAATAAGTGTGGAGTAGTAGTATATTACATTTGCGTATCTTAGAAATATGTTTTGTTATCCCTTTGTTCACTTTTTACTTTATGAATGCTTGTGTTAAACCCTTTACCTCGTTTGTCCTACCTTAACCTTTACCACATTACAACCCAAAGCAAGTTCTTTTGATCTATTTATGCACGTAATCATTGTCAAGGAGAATTAGTGTATTAGCAAGCCTATAGTAGTGTAGTTTCCTGTAGGGAGCTTGAACGAAACACTAACCATCAAAAACATGAGAGAAATAAGTAAAACTATGAGGAAGATTCATTTTGTGTTTATACTTATCTTTGAGTGATGGCCCCGTAAGTTGAGTTTGCTTATGTACACTAATGAAAACTAGCCATGATCTGTGTAGTAGATTGACATTTGAGTTGACAAACTTTTAGTGATTGCATGTTTTGATCTTTGTGAAAAAGAAGTGATGGAATTGATTGGTTGTGTTTGATTTTTCTTGAGGACAAACAAAGATTTAAATGTGGGGAAGTTGATATTTGTGCATTAGTGTGTTTTTTTCTAAGTATTTGGTATGTGTTTCTTGCATAATAGGTTATTATTGTTGTGTTTTAGGACTTATTTTATATGTTTTTGTTTATTTTGATCTTTATGTTTGTTCTTTTATGT
>JANZLH020000119.1:836176-849524 GCA_026770325.2 Erythroxylum fimbriatum | reverse complement strand
AAAAATCTTATGTTCTTATCTCCCTCCATTAACCAATGAACTTGAGCTTTTTGCTTTCAGAAGGAAGTTATAGATCATTATAGCTTTTTAACAATCAATAACTACAATCTTCTCCTTTTTTATCAATCTAGTATCTCCATATTATTGATAGAGGTTCTCTTAAGTTAACATTATTATATATTTTCCTCTATAACATCCTATTTAGTACTTCTTGTTCTCTTGCCATTAAGGACTTTGACCTTTTTCTCAATTTGAGCTAGTTTCTTAGCACAAATGTAAGCCTACATCTTTTGAGTGGGTTTTATAAGATTTCTCTACACTTTTCTCTCTTAGATTTTTTGGTGTTATTCTGTGTTTCTTGGTTGTTTTTGCAGGTTATGTGTAGTTAGTCATGGCTCCAAGAATTAAGCAAATCACAAATCGCTCAACATCGAAGGAAAAACAAAAGTATTGGGTGATGGTGCACGTGACAGGGCTAACGATTTTAGAGTGCCCTTTTTTATCTTCTCGGAAGAAGAAAGAACAAAATTCCAAACCATCCGTTCAAGAATTGTTACAACACCATATTATTTTCATTTTACAATCTTAGAAAATCTAGGTTTGAAAGATAAGATTTATACTTTGAGCATAAACATTCATTGGGAAAATTTTATTCATTTTGATTTTCCTATATATAAGGATTTAACTCTTGAATTTTACACGAATTTACATTTTGAGCCACTAAAATTAGATAATTTTGGTTTAGATTGTGAGAAAACCCTTATAATGTGGATTATTATATTATGGAAGAAATTTGTGATTTTCCAAAATCAAAAATTATTATGGAAAGTTTTGTGTTGACAAATATTAGATGAAATTAATAGGGTTGGATGATTTGACTCCAAAAATTGACATAATAATGTTATTCTTATTCCTAAACTTTAGTTATTACATAAATTTATGTGTCACACTGTTTTTGAAAAAACTTAAAGTAATAAGTGTTCTCGAAAGGATTTATTTATTCTTTGGTGCATGGATCCTAAAATTTGAGTTTTTATATCTACTCACATGTTTCAAACGATAGTTACTTATCTTGGAATGCCATGGTTTGGAACTTTGAGTTATCCACTCAAAATCACAAGTGAAACACAAGAGTGGATAGGTGAACTATAGTATGCTCTGACATAATACCAACAAGAAGTTTCATCCAATAAAGAATTCCAGGAGGAAGAAGAGGAAGGATGACAGAAGGCGGTTAACCAAATGAAAAAAAATTAACAAGCGCATGAAAGGTTATCTAGACACCATAGAGGTGCAAATGAAGGAGCTTGTGTACCATCAGCATCAACAACAGTATGACACGAAGAAAATGCTTAAATATTTTGCAATTCAAGGTGTCCAAATTTGATCACCCACACCATCACCATCACCATCTCAATCACCATAAGTCTTCTCGCTTTAATTTTTCTTTATTTTTTATTGTATTGTTTTGTTTCTCACATTGAAGACAATGTGTTATTCAAGTGTAAGGACATTTATGCATTGGCATATCATTTGTGCGTGAACTTGACATTTTCATTGTGTTGGTTTTGATTAGGTTGGCAATGTGTGAACATTTTGTTGTAGAATGTGTGCATTATATGAATGTGTCAATGACATGAATTGAATGAAATTGGTTTACCTTTTAATATGATCATTTAAATTGTAAAGGCATGGTAACTTGTAAATTTTGTGTTTTAAGTGTATTTCAAATGAATATGCATGTTAATTAGGATATGACATTATTAATTTTTTCACTTTATGACATTTGTTTGGATACATTTAGAATTACACTCCTCAATCACATTAGTTAGCATTATTATTAACCTTTTATGAGAATGATTAACTAACAAGAAATGAAGTAGGCTAAGAAATTAAATAAAAACATGTTAAATAAAATTCCTATTTTGTTGAACCTTTTTAAGAAAATTGGGTTAAGAATAGAACTAGTAGCCAGTTGAGAGTTATGATATAGTTGAGTAACTGGAGGCATTCACAACAAAATGTTTGTCTTCGCATGAAAAGGCTAGAATGATACTGCAACTAGGATAAATAAAAAATGTCACATAGTTGAGTAATTTAGGGATATTTATGACAAGGTGTTTGTCTTCTTGTCAAAAGACTAGGTTATTGTTAAAGAAAATTTAAAAATGGTATCAAAATAAATAAGACCTACTAATCTTTTACATATAGTAAAACTTTTCATGAAAGAATACTTAGTGATAATTTGCCTTTTTAATTGATCAATAATAATAAATGCATGCTTACAAGTGTCATAGGTGTATGAATAGGGTATCAATATTTTGGTTGATATGTCTATTCAAATCAAAGAATTTAAACATGAAAGGAATATTTTAGTAAGTTGGCATTATTTGAGTGATTGATGTTTGAGGTTAAGTTAATTCAATAAGATTTGATGTCATTATACAATTATTGCATTTTACATGATTGGGTGTTTATATTTTATATGTTTTGTTTATTTGTATCTTCAATTTTGCCTAAGTACAAGCACAGGTTTAAATATGGGGATGTTTATAGGTGTAGATTATAATATGTTTTTCTAAGTGTTTAAGTGTGTTTTGAAGTGTTTCTTAGATGATCATCATTTGTATAGGCTTATAATGATGTTCTTGTTAATGTTTGGATGTATTCTGAGTGTTTGTTAGTCCTAAGGCTTAGAATTGTGTTCTTGTTAACATTTGTATGTGTTCTAGGAGAATTTTTTTCTTATTAATGTTTGTATGTGTTCTAAGTGTAGATGATTATCATATATATAGGCTTAGAATTATGTTTTTATTAATGATTGTATGTGTTCTAAGTTTGATTAGTTGTAAGGCTTAGAATTGTGTTATTGTTAATGTTTGTATGTGTTCTAAGTGTTAAATTAGTTTTGAGCAAGAATTTGATATTAATTTTATGTTTTAAGAGGTTTTTGATATGTTTGTGAGTATATGGAAGCAAATATGTGAAGAAAAGAGAAAATCTTAGATGCATGCAGTCATGTCATGATCATAGCATTTGTCACGATCGTCACATCATGATAGACAGCTCGTGCGAATTTTTAAGTTTTGAAAATTTGGGGCTATTTTTAGAATCAAATTAAGTGGGAAAAACTTAAAAGCCTCAAGTACTATTTAAAGACAACAAAACACCAAAAGAGGCAACAACTACCAGATTAAAAGAAGATTAAGAGGAGACATCAAGGAGAACTTCAAGAATTCCATATTTCTAGATTAAGACTCCAACTAGATTTTCTTTTTTTTCCCTTTATGTCTTTCAACATGATTATGGGTATTGTTCTTGAATTGTTTTGTTAAACTTTATTCTTAAATGCAATACATCTATCATTGTTGTGTGATAATTTTTATGCTTATACATGACAATAAATCGAAAGAGCGAATCAAGTTATTTGTGTTAAGGTTCGCAACGAGAGTTGGTGGCTTAATAGACTTGCAATTTATCAGATTAATCAACAATTGAAGAGATATCTTAATTGTAAAATTAATTCTTCTTAGTATTGCTTCAAATCCAATTAAATAGTTAAGAGTAGTTTTATGAATTGAAAGACTACAATTATGTTATTATTAGTTTCAATTGAGATTGCTTAATTAGATCTTGAGGTAATCAAAACTTTACGATATCTAAGATGAACCATAAATTGAATTAACAAAATAAAGGGAGACCAAAAATAGATAGACTATTTTCTAAGTTTTTAGCTTTGCTTATATTCATTCTTGTTGGCAGCTCAATTATTCAATTATTTTATTTTATTAGTTATTTCAATTTGAGTAATTTATTTTAATTCAATTAATCTTTTAATAACTTAAAAAAAGTTTTATTTAAGTTGTTAGGTGTATAATTAATCCTCGTTAGGATGATGTCTTTAGTACTACAAGTTACGATTCGTATACTTGCGGTATTGAAAGTTTTATTATAAAACTTGTCAACAAGTTTTTGGTGCCATCGCTAAGGATTGATTTAGCGTAATTAATTCTCGTGGAAATGATGTCTTTAGTACTACAAGTTACGATCCGTATATTTGCGGTATTGAAAGTTTTATTATAAAACTTGTCAACAAGTTTTTGGTGCCATTACTAAGGAATGATTTAGCGTCTTATACAATTTGAATTCTTTTTATTTAAAGATTTGATACTTGTCTTGTGTTATTATACGTGCTTAAACACAAGCCGGAAAAAAAAAAAAGGAAAGAAAGCAACTTCAAGCTAAGCAAATTGCAGACCTTTTCTTCCAGCCCAATGAAAGCATTACAAAATGGATGAAAGTTATATAATCTTGGACGGCAGTATCACCAAAATTATTCATGAATTAACTAATATTTTAAAAATCAAATCAAACCGATCGGTTTGACGAAAAATAGTTTGAATTGGCTAGTTGTCTAGTTCGGTTTCATTTAATAACTTGTATATATAAAAACTGACCGGTTTAAAAACACTCTCCTGACCTTTTACTCTTCATCATCTCTTCACAGATCTCATCTCTTCCAATTCTGGGTAAATAAAGGTGATTGTTTTGAGTTTAAAGTGCAATTTCTCTCTCAAAGTTGTAGTCGCTGTCAGGATGGGTTTCTTTGTGATGCAGTGGCCATTGGGATTTGGGTTCTCTCTTAGAGCTGCAATGGTGAAGCTTCGAACTAGGATTCGTGAACAATTCTGGACTGTCTAGTTACTTTAAATTGCATTAACTAAGAATATTAAGGTCCTTCTCTCCTCTCTTACGTCCAGGCTTGTCCTCTTTGCCCTCCCTCTCTCCTCTCTTCTATTCTCTTGTCGCTCTAGTGTTATAGATTTTTTTTTTTCCATTTCTGTAAAGGACAAGATGTTATACAGATTCAATTTTCAAAGGGTTGGCTTCCATATAGGTCTGAGCCTCACTTCCCAAGTTCCAGATGCCAAAGAACTCCATTCCTAAGGAAGCAACTTTCCAAATCATCGACGACAAGCTTTGGGGTTTGAAGTGTAGTATTTAGATGTTGGCAAAGAATCAGGGGAACGAAGTAGATAATATGAGAATTAAAAATAGAATGATAACATGAGAACCTAAGCCCACAAAAAGCAAAGACAACTCCAGTTTATGAGATTCAAAGATGGACAAGTTTATAGACATGATGAATTCCAAGTTTACGAGTCTGGAAGAGAAATTTAATCTAGGAAGAATCATGCCTTTTCAAAAACCGTAACACGTAACTTTTCATTAGTGCATATATGATATGATGTCTACTCTAGTTATTCCCGCAAGAACTAGATAAATGGATACACCTAAAATTGGTGATTTGGAGCATATGTCAGCATTTTCCTAGAGACTTGCTAGATCGAAGGACGAAAACAGATTTCTTCCAAAAGAAATGTTAGTTGTATGCAAACCAAATTATTGATTTAGAAAGTAAACTACTCTATCCACAAGAAAAAGGCTTACAGAATACTTGGTAACTATTAGAGTCTGCCAACTCTTAACATGTAATTGTGTATTTCCCATTTCCCTGCTAGGTGCGTTGCTTGTTCATCATCAACCAATGGATGTTTACAGAATTCAGATTAAGAAGGCATCAGTTTTATACAAAAGATTTCACAAGAAGACAAAATGCATGATTGCAAGCTTAATCCACTTCAGCTCATCTAGGTTCATCAAAAGATTCGCGTTACGAATAATGAAAAACCTTAAAACAAAAATGTAATACAATGCATTAAAATGGCTCATAGAAGAACATGTCTCAACGATTTGGATATGTTGACGGTTTTCAGTATAATGCAAAATAGGATGCAATGCAACATGCATCCAACAGTTTGAAACTTTGGGCCCTCGAGTATATGCTCCGCCGATAAACAATATGGGTAACTCTCTCCTTTCCCACACTCTAAACCCACCCAGATAACAATTTGAGGGGTGGAGGGGAAAACTGGTACCACAATACCATAATTATTATCTAAAACGTGTCTGATCCTACACCAAGAAGCAAAGTATGGCCAGGAAATTACGATTTCAGTGTACCAGTTGCTGTGAAATGAGGGATTACCACAAGCATCAATGAATGCAATTTAAGAATTACAACAGCTTACAAGGTCTGCTTCATGAATAAGGAACGCAGACAAGTTGCAAACGTGAGGAAACTTGGAACAGCCTTTTATCTAAAGGGTTCACAAAGTCTAAGTACTGTTGTATAAAATTTGTGATTTACTGATATTTAGTATATCATTCAATTTGTTTGCATTGTATTTAAATCCCCGTTATTTGAATCACATAATTCAACTCTTACCATTTCATAGGGATGTAATCAAGCCTTTACATCACTTGAATAATGCAGTTAAATCCAAACAGTAATTTAAGTAAAAGATAACAGAGACTTTATTGCACGGACTATATTTTAGAAAATGGTAGGGGTTTAATAGCATAACTTAGGTGAAATTAGGGATTGCACTTTAGAAGACCTTAGGAATAAAACTGAATGTAGCACTACGACCTTATTTGAAGCTCATTTTTCTAATACCAAAGGGGGTAACATAGCCAAGATTGAAATCCATAGCCATAATGAATTGAGACCTTTCTCAACGTTCACTCCGCTCAATATGAAAGACTTCCAGCAAAATGACGAACTTGAGTTAAACTCCAGAAAAAAGCTACCTCAATGTCATGTCACACTAGGACCTACAATTAGCTCGACTAAGCATACAGTACAAAACAAATTTCTGATAGCCTCACGATGATGGTGCATAGAAGTGTCAGTGTTCCCCAAGCAAACTTGCCTGTCTACAAAGTTCAGCATAATATCTCCAGCAAAGCTTATGCACGGTTAAAGTGTCTATTCAATGGAATCCTCAATATTGAAATTGACTTGATTATATGAGACAAAGATTTGTAGCTTTATAGAAAATGGTATTTAGAGGTCACTGGAACTGTTATTGGCTGATGAATGTAGTCAAATCACAACATAGGAAATAGAAATCAAAAGGAAGCCCAATTCTATACCACTATCAATAATACTTCTACCCACCTACATAGGCATCATCTGGTAAAGCAGAATTTGCCATAAAGGCCATCAACCTCTTATATGAACAAGTAAATGCCAGGGTCCATGCTGTAACTCCACTGCACTGTAGTTAGTGACAGATTCCTATACATATTATCAGAAAAACTGGTAGTCAATTCCTCCACCATAGAAGTAACACAGATTCAAGCCTGGTAACACCCTTCCTCCAGAGAACACAAAAACAGAAAAGAGTTATTTGTACTCCAACTTTCTGAAAGGCATTCCAGAAATTACATGCCTGTGGAGTCAAATTTTACTTTTAGAACTATAATTTCAACTATCTGCCAGACACCTTACCTTTCTAATCATCCCATAAAGCATCTATCATGTTTCAATGCTACCCTTTTCCAAAATCAACATTTGAAATCTTTTTAAGCAGATAGAGCATAGTATAGAAGCAGCTGCTTGTGTAACCACCACAAAAGATATCATCCTATCTAGAGCGCTTTTAAAAAAAAGAAAAAGAAAAAGAAAAGATGCTTAGAAACTAACACTAATCCCATGTGTAAGCATTAAGCTTTCATGAAATTTCATATGATAAGAATTTCCAGAACTATGTGGATACCAACATCATAAAAGCTTTAAATTGGTAGGATTCAAATTCACATCACATGACATAGGCCCAAAGAAAATGGGCACACCCAGAAAATAACAAAGTTAATAATATGAGGAAGGAATAGCAAATTACAGAAATTTGTATCTAGCACCAGTCTGATGTTTTCACAAAGTCGTATGAAAGTCCATCAAGTGTTCAAAACAAAAGACCTAACAAACATCTAAACTCAGTATCAAAGACACCGCAAGGTATCATTGGTTAGAAACCAAATATTGTTATAACTCATTATACCGATAGAAAAATATCCAAATTAACAGGTAGGTTTCAACATCAGCCAAATTTTCTTATTCAAACTACACACTATCAACAAAGGAAGTGAGAAAAATAACCTAAAAAGGATATCCAGCCAAAAACAGAGAAAGGTAGGCTCAGCTCAGATCAGATCAGATCACTCGGAGTCCGTACTACCGGAGAGTGTATCCAACTTCTCACGTTCAAGGCGTTCAAGGGCTTTCTGGTGAGCCCAGGTCTCGATGGTGAGATCAGGCTTGGCATTGAGACCAACACCCAAAATAACGATGGCAAGGAAGCTGGTAATGTAGCAAGGAAGCTCCCAATCCTCCCACTTACGAGACTGACCAGATGGAGGAGGAGTGATGTTGAAGAGGTATCCCTTAGGGCGCTCCTCGTGACCTGGCGTGGACCAGCGGCCGGGTCGAGCGGCGGCACCGCCTCGGGTTCGGAGGGAGGATAGCAGGCGCTGGCGGAGCATGGTGGGTACCAAATATTACTATGAGCCGCGCGGCGCGAGTTAATCAACTCAACTACAATTAGGGGAAGGGAAGGGATGGGATGGGGCCCCTAAAGGCGAAAAGAAAGGAGGAGTTTTTCTTTGGAATCATTACATATCACACGTTAAAGACAATCGAAACACGCAGTTAGACTTCAACATTACATTAGGCCCAATGTCTCTAACAATTAGAGACATTTTGTTTTTTTTATAAAGGAAAAAAAAGAATAAACTGATTACAAAACAAGTCTAAGGAAATAGATCCCTGACATATCCTCTAATAAGATACGTTGGCACCCAATAAGTGTAAAATTAAAATAAGTGACACCAATGTTAGATTGTGCTGCCTAAGTAGCGAGCCAGTCCGCGCATCTATTACTCTCTCAATAAACGTGTCGATAAACAACAAACAAGTTCCTAGTAAACAGCTCGAGGATACTCGTGACTATTGGATTGAGTGTCTGAGAGCGGGTGTCCAAAGAAAAGATGATCTTGTACACCGCAAACGAATCTACTTCCAATTCTATTCGGCAAAAGCCTAAACTCCAAGCGAGCGAAAGTCCGGTGTAGACTTCCCAGAGTTTTACTGACAGGGCTGTGCACCTTGTGTTTTTATTCGCATCTTGCGTTTAAGGGATCATTTAACCCCGTAATATTCCAAGCTCCTGTAACCCTGGACTTCTAAGCCTCTGATTAGTTATCATTTAGATTGGATCGCCATCATCTCCCAACTTGCCAATTCCGTGTCTCCTGTATTGTAATGGTAGCAACCTCAATAGGATTAGCTGGAGGAATACTTCCCAGCATCTTGGCCAATAGACGTACTTGGTGCTTCTCACTCATTGTCCTCTCTTAGCTCATTAGACCATTTTGCTTCACCCAATTTTGTTTGTAGTTAATTTGTCAGCATAATAAGGCCTTTCAATCATGCTAAGCATTTTCTGTGACCAAAATTGCAAACCAAACTAGAAAATTTCACCCACACAGGCAAACTCTCAAAGCTGGAAGGATCTAGCTTAAGTCCCAGCCTCCATCTCTTCAAAACCAGTGGTTTCTTATCACTGAAAAGCCAAGGTCCAAACATAAAGTACTAATAGGTAACAGGAATCACAAGAACTGCTTGTCATAGTTTTTCGCTCCTGAAGATTCTGGTATACTTGAGTTTACAGAAGAGGATGATGAGATGCATCATTGGAAAAACACATTATTGCAGGAGAAAATTGCTTGTTCCATTTCAAACAGAAAATCCAACAATAAAATTGATCATTCATAATCAATCAATCAATCAATCTTATACCTATATCTATCTATATATATACGTAAAAGGTAGTGGATGGATTCAATACCTCTCACAAGTTAGTATACATGACCATATATATTCATAATACTATATTAACTATATTGACACGATGTAAAAATGAGAATTCTCGTCTTCAATTCAGAGAAATCTGGTTTTCCAACTCATCTTTAATTAATAATAAGCCTAATGATAGGAAAAACCCATATGAATTTTCAGGCCTCACTTTCTTGTTGTGCTTCCTGCTAATTACTAATAATTGGTATATACCTACATTACTAGCTACAATTCTATAGTAGCTGCATCCCTGCCTTCTTTCACAGCTCCATTTCCAATTGATTCAAGTGCAAAGATGCTGTGCCACAATAACAATCTCAAAGTTAGTCTTGTCATCTCAACTTATTCATCTTCAGATATATTTGTAGTAATCTTTACATCTTATAAACAACCAGAAAATTTCATTGCAATGGGAAAGAATTCCATACTTTTGAAAAGAAGCTAATAATCAAATTTTCTTGGAATGTTTCTGTCCAGTTAATACCATTGTTGCAATAAAATACATTTAAAATGCAATAGCTTCAAAACACAACTGTAGCTTGAAACTTATCTGCTCAAATTCACTGGATGACCACTAAAGGTCATACCTATTTTTTATTTAAGATTGAAAGAATTCTGCAGGGCAATCCTAATTTCCAGCGTCAAGATGCACCATATATAAATTTCAAATAATATTGTACACCACTATTCATTTTTGGTTCTTAACAAATAATCAGGAATACAGGAATATAATTTTACAGTTTGAGCATACTTCTTGCATGGAGAAATTATAGGAAGTAGTGTGATCTACCTGAATTAGCTGAGGAATCATAGCTTAAAAGGGAGTTCTCTGGATTAACAAAGTTATGACCATCTTCTTCTCTTCCCCAAACTGGGTGGTGGAGCACATCAACGTGCCATTCTTGTTGATGCTGCTGTCTATTTTGGTTGACTTGAACTTCTGACCATATCATAGGCAAAATCATGCCGGGAAAGTTACTCTCAATTGGTGATCCACTCTGCAAATTCAAAGGAATGGTTCAAAGCATTTACAATCGCAACAATCAGAATACCTAACTTTTTGTGGTATTTCAATGCCAGATTCCCAACTCTCTCTCTCTCTCTCTCTCTGAATAAATTCTGTACTGAGAGAATATTCAACTCCCATTTAACAAAATGACAAAAGTTTAATTTTCAGGGCCTCTTATAATTACCAAGCGTTTGATATGCATGCCAGAATAATGAAATCTTAAGACAATTTAATGATTGCAATTGTAGGAGGCACAGGCACAGTTAAAATCTGCACAACAGCGACTTGGCGTGCAGTTCAATTAGAAAGATGGTGAAACGGTGAATAACCATTCCAGTAGAATAGTACAAGAAAATTAGTTGCTTTATTTCCATAAAAAGCATTTTACTGAATGGTTAAGTAAATGCCAAGAGATAAAAAGATATATTAAACAGCAAAAGCTTATCCACTAAAAACAATGAACTATGATTCAAGATTTGAGTCATTAAGGATTTCTCAAAACTAGCTTTACTAAGGAGCAGCTATACAAGGTTCAAACCCTTACTCTGTTCTCACATTGGCATTTACGATATAACAAACTTTGTTAACAATTAAGTATAGTAAGAACAATAACTCACTTCCGCAGCTAATATGGAGTCGAGATTGAAATCAATTCTTGGGTTGACTTCTGCAAGTCTCATTGATAATAGCTGAAACCAAAGAAATTTTTGAAGAATAAGATGACAACTCATATGGCTCACAAAAAAAAAAAAAAGAGACTAAACAATTTTGCTGCTTTGCTTCATAGAAATTGTTACAGAAAAAAGGCAGTAGAAAAAAAAATAGAGAAGATTAGACAACTGATCCCAGCCACCGAAAAAAAAAACAAGAAAAGAAACAGGTTGCCTGCATGAAAGTTAGACTGAACCGTGCTCAAGTTTAAACATCTATTATCTAGTCTAAAAAGGTAAAGTTAGTAACAAAATAAGAAAATAAGACCTCTACTTTCCGTTGAAGAGACTGCACGTGATTGATTATTTCATCAAGTACCAATGCTGTGCCTGTAATCTGCATAACAAGATAATATCCCCTTCAACAGCCATATAATACAACAACAATAATACTCAATAGAAATCTCATTGACACACGGAATCCGAGAAGGTCTAATAATACACAACCTTACTCCTAAATAGTACAGAGATTGTTTCCAAAACAACCATATAATACAGAAACATAAACTAATGTAGAAAACATAATCAATAAAAACTTCTGGTGTGAATAAAATATAAAAGTGAGCAGGAATTTATCAACCTTATTAGAGCAAGTAAAATCAAACAAAAGATGAAGCTAAGAAGTCTTTGCATGTAAAGAGAATTTCAAAAAGATTTCTAAAAAAATTTAGACATTCATAATCTGCAAGGAATGTGTGTAGGAATCTGATACAAATAGGTCATGATGTGTGTGAGAAATTAAATCTCTACCTTTCTGGAAACGTAGATCCATATTCCGCAGCCCTAAATAAGAAAACCTACTCACTAGTCTTGGATGCGTCACTCAATGGAAATAAAATAGGTGATCCAAACACGACCAACATTAGTCATAATTGCTCACCATCACAGGGTGAAAAGTATACATGGTAAGGCCACATGGCTAACTGGTTTAATGTCTCAAAAAAAACTACAGTCATCAATTCAGTGACTGCAACATTAGTCATAATTGCTCACCATCACTGGGTGAAAAATATACAAAGTGAAGCCACATGGCTAACTGGTTTAATGTCTCAAAAAACACTACAGTCATCAATTCAGTGACTATCACATGTCCCTTTTCAGTTCAACCAAACCCTATTGGAAGAAGTCTTTTATTTCACCATCTGTTGATCGTCTATTCATCATCCACTATATGAACACTGAACTTAAAAGATAAGTTAGTACTATTAATAATGATCAAAATTTCCTTTGTCCATGATCCTGGGACCAAATTTCAATCTAACAAAGCCAGAAAATAATACGTGCTTCAAGGCATTCCAGCCAAGCATTTTCTACACGATAAAATTCAATGTCTAGCCCATGGGTAATGTCGTCTTCTCCAACAAAGACTGGACTCTGTGAATATCAAGGTTGCAATCTTCCAAAATCAACTTTTACAATAGTTACACTGTTAGCAAACAACAAATGAACTTGGCAGGGTGCTAAGCAGGTTTTACAAGCAACTTCAATTTTTTCTTACTCAAGTCCAAAACTTGAAGCCGCGGCAATCAGGTTTAAAAGAAAGAGTGAATGACAAAACATATCAATTTACTCTACGACTAAACATGACAAGGCCAAACTCAAAAATGGCCCCCTAACTAACTCCTATCTTACATAAACAAGAAAAGAATGGCACCACTAGGCTGCTGAAATTACAAGTATGCCAAGTTGTCGCCCCACCAGACACTTTTCTTGGTACAAAAGCAAAAGACCAACTTTTGCTTAAAAGGTGACAATGACAAACTCATTAATTAAATGCAGGTGACAATGACAAACTCATTAATTAAATGCACATAATCCAAATATATAATCACACTTTCTACAGACATAACATGATATATAATGATTAAT
>JANZLH020000119.1:813277-827724 GCA_026770325.2 Erythroxylum fimbriatum | reverse complement strand
CATAACATGATATATAATGATTAATTAAGCCCTCATTACCCAATCATTATCACTTCCAAACAGAAAAAGAAAGAAAGGAAAAAAAGACAGAAAGAAAGAAAAAGGAACTGTTGCTACTACTAACCTTATTGCAACCTGGGACCAGCTCTTGAAGGAGCTTCATCCTCGCATTGATCTTCTCTCTCCTCGCCTACACATTTTGTCCAAACAAACCCCCATGTCACAATCATCATTAATAAGAGTAATTATAAACTAACAACACATTAATTAAACTCTTAAGATTATTAGTTCATTACTCTCTCTGCTAGGCTATGGCTATCTGTTGCTTGACCTCTGCGTGCCCTAACGTGAACGTAAGGAAGGTTCTGCCCATTTTTTGAGCTCTCGTTTTCTGCGCTTTTGCTCTTCTTTGTTGACCCTTTAACCTAATTTACACAGATTCAACGTATTTGGCAATTTAGAGACGAATTTTGATTAGATTAATGGAAAATAACACAAATTTCTCGCTCCCCAAATCTCCCTACCTTCTTTTCTCGCTCCTTCCTCTTTACCGACCTCGGATTCAGCACCTTGTTCTCCGTCTTCGGCAACGACGAGTTCAGGTAGGATCCCGTCTCCGACAGCTCGCTCTTCACAAGCTTCTCGAGATTGGCACTAGAATTGGATGGAACAGAGCTTGTCTCCGGCGAATTGTTGCCGGCAAAGACTGAGAATTTGGCGGCTCGCTCGATTAAGCCACTGTTACTCGGGAAGGTCAAGTTAGTTTTAAAGTTGTGCGACGGGTAGGTGCTGTGTTCGGGTGGGGTCGCGAGTGTTGAATCGGGAGAATGAAGAAGCTCCATGGCTTGATTGGCGGGTAATTCGAGGAGAGCAGTGAAAGAGCTAGCGTTATCGGGTGGGACAGAAATTAAGTGCTGGATATCTTCTCCGAACTGGGCAACAGAATCGAAGCCAGTATAGTCTGGTTTTGGTGAGCTGAAGCCGCATCTAGCGCCGGTCCCTGCAGATAACTCCATAACGAGAGAATTTGGTGAAATAAAAAAAAGACTCAAATTTCATAAACAAAACGAAATGGGTATAAGAATTCTGAGATGGGTATGTTAGAGAAAGGTATAAAAGGAAAAGGGTAGTTGAAGAAATGTGAGTATGATCTTGAATTGGCGTGAAGACAGAATCTTGAAACTACAAAAGAAAAGAGGAGGAGGAGGAGTGTTGTTTATAATGATGTAGATAAAGGGAAGCGTAGCATGGATGGGGTTAGCAGCGTAATTATAAGGAGTGGGGAAGTAGGAAGGAACTTTAAAGGTTGAGAGAGAAAGGGTCGAGCTTTTGGCGACTGTTTTGTTACTGTACAGTTCGTTGAGATGAACTGGAACAGGTATAATGTGAAAACCAGAGCACTCACTCCAGGACACCAGACCTACCCTACCTCCATTTGATTTATTTACCCCCTAGTGTAAGCCTACGCCTACTTGGTGGAGTGGCACAAATGAAAATTGCTTCAATCTCATGCATACACAAGTATAAAAAGACGTAACATCACTATACTCCAACTCGTCACACTTGTAATCTACTTTTGTTTTTTAAATTTATAAAAATTTGTTCATACTGTCAAAATTAATAAAAATCGTAAATAAATAAAGTATTATTGATATTTGTTTTATTTTAATATATATCTAAAACTTTAGATATTTCTAAAAAAACACAAAGAAAATTTTTAATTTAAATTATTTCATCAATAAAAATGTTTACAAAAAATGAAAATTTTATTTTAGAATAACAATTTTAAAATTCAATTATTCATTAATTTTAATAGGTATATATTATTAAATTATTTATTTTTCAAAATAATATGATGAAATCGTTTTCAAATTATTAAATAAATTTGCACGTGAGTTTACTGGAAACAGTTTCTCTATTATGTAGAGATAAGGCTGCATATTATCAGACCTCTAAAAATCTCGCTTCATTGCAAAATTTTGGATTAGGTGACGACGGCAACAAACTAATTAAATATTAATAGCTACATAAATTTTTATAAAATTAGAAAGACGAAATAGCCCTTTTATATTTGGCTAAGCTGCACCCGATGATATCGACACCCATGTGAAAGGCAGTCCACGTGTGAGCCAACTACAAAGAAAAGGAATTCCCAAATCAACAACTAAAACGAAGCCCCATAAACCAATAAATAACAAGTTGTTGGAGCTTCATTTTTAATTGAATATTTGATTTATTAAAATTATTTCTTTAAATAATTTAATTTCTTTTTATTTGTATCAAATTCTTAAAACATTAAATCCGAATCAAATTTGATTACAAAATAATCATTTTATAAAAACCATCTGATAATTAAAATTTTATATTTTATATGTAGGTTTATTAGAAACAGCCTCGTATATTAAATAGGGGTAAGATTGTATAGTATCGGATTTCTTTAAATCTCGCATTTCAGCGAAATTTCAAATAGGTATTGATGATGAAGAACACAAAGATTCTGTTGAATGTTTTGAACATTCCATGAATTTTAATAATTTGATATGTATGATTCTTTTAAGTAAAACCATATTTATTTATAAAAAATATTACACAATTGCCAACGACTTGTATGTAGCTCGAATCCAAAAGTTGACGAAACATGTTGAAAACAATAGTTTGAAGAACAGCTTGTTCAGTCAAATAATGAAGGGTGGCTGATCACTAGTTTGCACAAGTTTGATTGGACAATTAATGGGAATCTAAGAGCCAATAGTCTTAAACACCAAAAGTTACTAAAAGGCCTCTACTCCCCCCCCATTGTATCAATTAACTAGTAATTGCTTAAGAGTACAGTATTACAAACATATTTTGACAAATAAATAATAATAGAATAATTTTAGTGATGACATTTTTTACATGAAAGATGAAAAATACCAATGTTTTAAAAAGCAAATAAAAATTAAGCCGATAAGATAAAAGCTTTAAGATTTAAAAGGTTTAACTGATATTAAATCGTCATAAAATTGGTTAAATATTAAATAAAATTAAAGAATTTCAGATATAAATGAAAGAGATTGTCCTTATTTATCGAAGGATTTGAAGTTTAATTAAAAAGAGATTATTGAATAAAAATTAATTAAATAATTTTGATTTATAAAAAATTATTAATTTACTAAATAACTGATTAATTAATAAATTGATCAATTTTTAACAATAAGAGTTATTAAAGTAAATTAAACCAAAAAATTCACAAACAAACTGAAAAGTTGGACAATTCAAGGTTTTCCCTAAATTTCAAAGACTTACACGGTTAACCCATACGGTCATATAAGTCATGACACGGGCGTGTAGCACTCTACACAACCATGTATCTCCTTAGAAGACATTTTTTGTCTTGTCTTCACTTGTTCTTCACTCCCACGAACCATAAAGTTGTCTATGATTACCAAAAATCTCAAAATAGACACTCAACAACCTTCCCTTCTAGCAGAAATTTAGGGAAGACACATTATTCTCCATCATCTACATGAGATACATCCCAACATGCTTGCAACAAAGCTCATGTTTGTTTCTGGGAATCACTTTAGTCAGCATATTAGCCCCTCTTAAATTTGTATGAACCTTCTTCAACATTAATATTTGTTCTTCCATCATGAATCTGAACAATGATATCTGACGTTTATACGCTTTGTATGGAAATGATATATATTATTTTTGATCAAGTTAATAACACTTTGACTATCATAAAATACTACATAATCTTTTTGCTTCACATCTAATTATTAAAAGAACCTTTTTAATCAGAACATCTCCTTACAAGCTTCCACCGCAGCAACATATTCTTCAGTCGTAGATAATGCCATACACTTTTTTTAACTTGGATTGCCATAAGACGACTCCACCTTTAAACTTGATAGAAAACCCGAAGTGGATTTTTTTTCATCAAGATCTCCAGCCATATTTGCATCTTCAAAACCTTCTATAGATGGCTCATCATTACTAAAGCATAAACTCTACTTCAATGTGCCTCTCAAGTATCTTAGAAATCATTTTACTGCTTCCAAGTGAACCTTCCCTAGATTTGACAAGAATATACTCACCATCCCAACAGCTTGAGCAATATCTAGCCTTGTGCACACTATTGAATACATTAAAGACCTACTGCAGATGAGTATGGAATAGAAGACATATCATATTTCTCCTTTTCCATTGAGGGACATTAACGCTTACACAAATTGAAGTAAGATGTCAGTGGCCTAATAACTGGCTTGACATGCTTCATATTGAACTTTTCTAGCACTCGTTCTATATATCCTAAGATAACCACAATCTCATGTCCTTCCTATCTCAAGTTATCTCTATACCTAAAATCTTCTTTGCATGTCCCAAAAACTTAATATAAAATATTAGTTTTCTAGAGCCTTAACTTAAAAATATTTAGTTAATATAATAATAATGATAATAATAATGATGATGATGATGATGATGATGATGGTAATAATAATAGAAAAAATCAAGAATAATATTTTAATTTATAATTATGGTTAAATAAACGAAGCTCCCTTGTGATTTGATCATTTTGTTATTTTAATTATCATATTTTAAAAATTATCACTTATTCTTATATGATATTAATTAGTTACCACACAACCACTTTGTCATATTATGTTTATTTTTCATCTATTTTTTACTTAAGATAATATAATATTAAAATTATTAAGCTTTAAAGCAACTTCATTTTGAAGTGATAAATAAAAATAAAGATAATAAAATATAACAAAATCTTTTGTGTATAATTGAAAAATATCACAATAAGGTAAGTAATAACTTTTGAAATAGAAGAATTAAAGTACAAAAACCAATTACATGAAGATTTAATGTAAATCAATCTTTATAGTTATATCTTACATGCATACATGTCAATATTCTAACTATCTATTAAAAATTTATAACATTAGATTACAAATATAATAGAACATGACTTCATTTTTTTACTTGTTAATTTTGTCTACAATTGCCTTTTCTATCATTTACAATTAAATAACAATTACTACAAAACTTAATATAAACTAGGATGTTTTAAATAGAATATTGATTTTTAAGATATAAACAAGCAAGTCATAGTTATGAGTAACTATCTCATGAAGATTTAATGTATATGAACTTAATTATGTATAAAATCAAAGAGCGAGTAATTGTAGTACAAAGTTCGGTATAATTTTAACCACTATAAATCTTAAAATGATAAACTCTTCCAAATAATTGCATGAAGTACTATAATAGATATTGAATAAAGTTTATAAAAGCATCATATATAAGAGATTTTATTGTTGAAGTAACATTTCACAATATAGGATGATTCTAATTTTTATTGCAAATGATAACTCAAATCTTTGAACAATTATAAAACTTCCAAAAATAAGAGAGGATTAATTGTATCATAAAAGTATGCTTATATTATATGAATACAAAGAAGATATGGGTTTTTGTTCAATTTCATCATATATATATATTTTAAAAACACGACTGGAAGTTAAACCGGTAAGATAAGATGATTAATGTTTAAAAGGTTCAACTGGTATTAGATCATCATAAAATTAGATAAAGATTAAATAAAATTAAAGAATTTGAATATATTTGAAAGACATTGTCCTTATCTATAAAAGAATTTAAAGTTTAATTAAAAAAAGATATTGTTAAATGAAAATTAATTGACATGTTTTAGTTTATAGGAGCTTATTAATTTATAAAAATTGACCAATTAATTAATAAATTGATCGTTTTTAACTAAAAGAGTTACTAAAGTAAATTGAATTTAAAAGTTAAAAATCAAACTGAAAAGTTGAAAAGTTAAAGATTTTCAAGGTCAAACCAGCTAATCACTTTTTTAATTATTAGTTTTTTCCCCTACACTTTCAAAGATTAAAAATGAATCAAAAACTTTCAATTCAGTAAATAAAAATTATTACATTGTATAATGTCTTAATAACATTGACAACATAAAATTATATATAAGGATCTATGGTATAATAATGTAATAACTATAAATCTTTTCTTTTTCAATTTATTTTCACTTTATTTTCCTTCTTTTTATATAAGAAAAGATAACGCCACTATATCTAATATTTTTATCTTGAACCCTAATATTATATTAATAAAATTTTCTCTTAAAATGGTAGCTAAACTAACTTCATAAAACCTAACAATTTATAATCCCTTAGCTCACCAACATTGTCATGCCAAAGGATTTTAGTGATGACAAGAAAGAAGAAAAGTTTTATGAGTTGCTCTTTTTTTAACAATTACAAATCTAAGTACAATGAAAGCCTTTTAGGTAGTTGATATTAGTAATAAGTATATTTTAATTTTAACCCTTTCAATTATTTTTGGAATTAGTATCCTCTTTTCAATATTTTTTTGATACCTTGTTTGAATACTTCCCATTACCTTAATTAAAATTCATAAGAAAAGCCAAATTGTTTATTAGTGATAGAAATTAAGCTTTTAGATGAGTCATTTTTTAAAAGTATATTAAAGATGGGCTAGTCAATACCTAATAAAAAATATTGCTTCATTCAATCCTACATGTAAAATTCCTATAAATAGGATTGTTCGAGCATAAATATATCCCTTCAAACAAATACAACTGATAGAATTATAACATGAAACTTTTCTTGACTTGAATAAGATCCTTTACAAAAGATGAATTTTTTATGACTTAAGAGAGTTGTACTAAAAAAAAAAGGTTTATAAGGTCATTTGCTTGGCATAATCAACTCAATGTGTATATCCAAATGCACATTTTAATCCATATAGTGTTGAATTATGCCCTACAACTAATAAGTTTGGTTATAGTTTAGTGATAATTATTTAAAGGCATTTTTTTATCTTGTACATATTTAGATGTCTATGATAAAGTTCATGAGATAATTATATATTGCAAATAAAATTATAATGAGATTAAAATTATGAGATTCATATTACATTTATGTATTATTCCTAATAAATGTTCTACTAAGATTGGACATTAATAGAACTTAAAAAGACTAGCACATTTTATGTTTTTCTTTATAAAGGAATTACTTGATCTCATTGACTAAAGTATGAAGATACTTAAACAAATGTGTAGGTACTTATTAGAGAACAATTTCACTGAATATAACTGATACGAGAAATCCATTTGGAATATTATTTATATGCTTATAAAAATTCTTATTATGATGATTATATAAGTGATCTTTTGACTTAAGGTTTCTAAAACTATCTTATATATGAATTTTTATATTTTGATACTATTTATGACCTATTCTAATTGTGGGTTGTTCAATCAATAACAGTAGATGTAGCATGAACTATATGGAGGCAATCAAGTGAACAAGATAGGATTCATCACCCTAAAGTAATTAGGAAAAATGTTATGTTATTCTCGATTAGTTTATTTCGACAAATCCTTGGCCGAGGTGGAATGAAACTTATAAATAGTTTACAAATGTCAATAATTGAATCAATAACTACTGGTGAAGAACTAATATGATTGGGCTAAAAATAGAGTAGACATTAATTCTATGCTTTATATCTGATTAGAACATTATATGATGAAAGGATTGAATTATACGAAAAAATCATGCACGGAAGGTTAGTTAAAACTACTTTGATATTCCCAAACTTTTAGGTGGTCATGATGCGTTACTAAACGTCAATCTTGATCTAAGATTATAAATTGTTTAATTAGAGAATTAAATATAAATTAAAAGAAGTTTGTATTTATATAATTCTAATTCTAATTATGAACTTGAATTATAACTTATAATCATTGGTAACATATTTGGGAACCTAATGAGTCTCACATAAAGAACGAGTTGAAGAGAACAAAAATATTTTATCAAGTTAGACTTGATTGTAAAGTTTGAAAATTTTATGATTAAATATAAAATATTTAATAAATAAGGATCAATATGAGATATTAGATGCTTTTCAACATAATTGGTTTTTAATTAGAATTATTAGTAATTATAATTAAAGTTTAACTGAGATTATAATTTAATTACTAAAATGTCCAAAACTTATTATAAATGGGCTTAAGTTTTAATAGAGTTAATACTTCTTGCTTAACCCTTTCTGTAAGAGTTGCAGAGTTCTCTCAATCTATCATGTAGATACTGTAAGAGATCAGACACTTGTGCTACTACAGTGATTGAGCTAGATCGATTTCGAAAACGATTCGAGGGATACGACAAAAATATGACCAAGTTTTAGGATAAAATACGAATTAATAATCACGTTTTATTATGATTTATGTCTTAATCATTTTATAAGATTAAAGTAATATTAGTTTTTGGGAAATCAAAATACGAAAAAAGTTTTGCAATTATAACGCTGCAGTTAGGATAGATCCCGTCCTGATTTCCTGACATATAGATCAATAATAACAATAAATACTTAGTCCTAGTTTAGTTATTATTACTTCTAATTAGAAAATCTAATGAAATAGAATAAGACGAGACGTAATAACCGACATTTATTCATTAATATTTTTAAAAAGTAAAACTGACTAAGGGGAATATAACAAATATAACAATCTCGACATAATCAAATAAAACAATTAAAAAGCATCAGTTCACTTGTTAACTAAAACTGCCAATGGTTTTTACAACTGTTGCTCTCATGTTGGAAAAATAAATTTACTGTAATTAATTTTTCTTGAAAAAAGAATCGGAATCTGAGGCTTTAAATTAAGGACTGAGCGTGGGGCATAAAGTACTGTTTTGGTCCCGTAGGGCGGGGACCATCTAAGAGCCAAAGCCCGACATTGTTTTTATTGGTTGAAGCTGACCCGTCATTTTCTCGCCTTCATTACTTTCCCTTCAAAATCACAAGTTAATGTTTTTATGATTTAATGTCTGAATAAGTAAAGCTCACATCTGTAATTTGTGTGTCTACATGGGACAGATGTTCCATGAATATTCGCTCTCAACTTATATATATATAAATATAATATAACATAAAGTAGCCTCTCTAACTTTATCAATTTACGGTGTTTTTACTTTTTACATTTATGGACCGCTGTGAACCTGTGGTCGTAAGAAATTAGCTCTTTGTATTTTTTTAAAGAAGTTGTTTATGTAACTTAAACTTGTGACTTTATGAGTATGAAAAAACAACCTTATCGGTTGTTTCAAGATTCACCTTAAACAAGTTAAAGTAATTTACCATATTAAATACTAAAGAACCAAGTATGTATTTATGTGCATATACTGTATTTTCCTTTTATTTTAGAATTCTTTGACGTGCAATTCACAAATAATTATTTTTTGAAAAAAAGTTAAATTAAATTAATCTACAAAAAATAATGAAGGAGTATAAGTATAATACAATGGCAAATCACAAGAATAGAACTACATGCTTACAATTGAAATCATAACTGAACTACCAAAATTACATCGAAATAGATATGTTTACACTCTCGACTTAGATGTGAAATCTCATAAGTCCTATTAGATGACTGTTAAGTGACCGTTTCATCACAATTGCTTAAGCTGTTGTGTGAGAGTGAGACCAACTTAATTGATTTTTATATATTTACTAATACACCCCCTCAAGTGAAAGCCCTTTGGGCTTGAAACTTGCACAGACTCACTCTACCTTGTGCTGAATAATAGGTGGGTGGTAAGATTTAAACTCACGACCACTTGGTCACAAAGGCTCTGATACCATATTAAGTGGTCGTTTCACCACAACAGCTTGTGAGGTCAACTTAATTAGTTCTATATATTCATCGACATAAACGACTCTCTAAAAAGGCGTTTGTCATGAAAAAATAAACCATTGTTCGATTCATTTAATAAGATTATCACAAAAATTAACAAATAAATTGACTTATAAATGGGTTGTGAACATTTGACCAGAAGAAGATGCAAAGGATAGGACCAAACAATTGTACAAACATGAAAAGGAGATGTCATTTTCGATCTGCTTTCCATTATACTAGCTAATTATTAACCGATTTTCAAGTTAGCATAAGGAATATAAGTTAAGGTGTGATGGAGATCAGATCTTCAAATCTTATTTATTAGATGAATAAATGTTCATAAAATAAAATAAGGAGCCAAATGGTGTGATGATGAGGATATTTTACAAATAGTTGAGACGTCAAATCAACAACCATGGTCATCATTGATCTGTGGGAGACATCTCATAGGCATTTCAGAGCTGTGTTTGTTGGTCGAACTTCTCGAAGAGCAGATGGTTTTATGGATTTTATTAATTGCCGTAATGGAGCATCCACTTAGAGAATATGCTTTGCTTTGGGACCTGTAACTTGAAGCTGGTACTGGATGAAACAGTTAAGTTGGGTTTAGACATTCCTCGTGACCGCTGCTTAAAGTGTAATAAATGTATAAACCCCGCAAACTTTCCATAGGTGGATCTTCACTTTTCCAGGTTTGGTAACTATGGAGCTTTTCCTCTCCACCAATACAGAAGAAGAAGGAGCTAGTTAGTAATTACTCGCCAAAGTGTTTGCAGGCATACATATAGGCACTGAAGAGTCAAAGTCAATTGGCCATTTCATTTCTTTTTCATCAAACAATGGCGCTTTCAGCTCAATTATTTACGCCCAGCTGTGTAGGCCAACAATCTACTGTACTACTCTTTCACTGAATTGGAAACTCAAAAGATGGCTCTACCAGTCAGACTTGTCTACTTCTTCATTACGTATCTGTAGTTTTATTATATTTTTAAATAATGACAGTATGATCTAGCTCCCATTTTCTGCTTCCTTTGCTTTGCTTGTCCCTAGCTCTTCCATGTTTCTTAATCTTCTCCCCTACTATTGTGCTATCTTTTCAACCCTTCTTGCCAAGCAAATATGTCTTCATCTTCTTCTTTGCTTCCTAAACAAATACTTGAACTCAGTATCCAATCCTTTATCAGTGTTTAAGTTTGGTGTTTATCAAACTTTACTCAACTAACTTTTTTAATGTGTTGATCACTTCTCAGTGTTTATCATTACAAATGAAGAATTAGTAGAAGAAATCGAGAATGAAGAAAAGAAATTGAAAAATACTCACGTCCAGATTTAGAAAACTAATGATGGGCTGCTCACTTCATGGCTGTTAGAAATTATTATGAGTGACGATGCGTTATGTTTAGTACGAGTGAAGTAAAATCAAACTTTGTTGGCAGGACTACCTTTGAGCAACATATACTCCCTGTGACAGTAAAGAAAACGGGAGAGCAGAGGGTTCTTGTTCAATTGAACATCTTAAATTAATAGTTCAGGAAAATTTATGATAACCTTGATACAATTCAAAAACTTGTTTATGATATAAATGATGTCACAAAATTAATGATCTACACTTGCATGTTGGTATAAGTTTTATTACTCATATCATTCGAAAGATCTTCTTTGAAGGGTTTTGAGAGGGTATGGGGAGAAATTGGATCAGGTCCAAGTAAGCTCATATACAATCATGATATCATATTTCAACCCAAAACCTGTCACTTTTCAACGTGGGATTACTCTACTTTTGAATTTCCAACGTCTCCACCTCCCAAGTGGATCCATCCATATCAGACTAGCTCCCCTATACTCATAGCTCATGGAAAGCCATTTGAGTCACTCCATGAATCACCCATTCATCTTGATCCAAATCTATGAATCTTTATTCATCAGAATTTGTAAACCTAACTTTACTACTAATGAAGGGTTTTGAGGGGTATTCATCAGAATTTGTAAACCTAACTTTAATACTAATGAAGGGTTTTGAGAAGACTTGGAGAGAAATTGGACTAGATCTAAGTAAGTCCTTATATAATTAGGATATTATATCTTAACCCAAAACCTTGAAGCAATAAGTTATGAGTTATATCTTTGTATATAACTCACTTCATCCTTATGTCTCTTTCTGACGTGGGATTACTCCACTTGTAAATTCCCAACATTCCTCAAATGCTTGTTATTCTTTGATTCATTGTTTTATGTCAACATAGATGCTACCACCTATATTATCCTTTATTGGAAACTATAACAGAACTGATATATGTTGCCTATGGGATGCTTATATTTCTATCAAAGAGGGAATAAACTAAACAACGTTCTTCTAGTTAAAAAAAAATTCATCAAGAATCTACTTTTTCTTTGTTGGCAGATTTATAAACAACAACTTGTGCTTTTTATAAGTTCTAAAATTTTCCTTTGTAGAGAATAGCTATAGCTACTGAAGAATTCAAAGGAATCGAATTCCTCAGGAATTCAGCATCATTGAACTTCAATGGTCTAACAAAGGCCCCCCGATTCTCTGTCTAATTCCCCGTGTACCAACTCTGTCCAATGCCATCTTAACCATTCACTTCTGAGTGAATGGCTAAGATGGCATTGGAAGTGAATGGCTAAGATGGCATTGGACAGAATTGGTACACGGAGAATTAGACAGAGGATCACCTCTCCTAACAAAGAGCCATTTGTCATACCAAAAGCTATTAGTTTTCCCATTTCCAATTAGAGTAATAAAATCACTCCTATACTTCTCTCATAGCTTTAGGATGGCCTTGAGAGTGGTAGGGGGAAATGTGAGTAGTATACAACCCAGATGCTTCTATTTTTAATGAAATAGGCACGGATCCATTTACACCATATATAACGATTTCTTATCCTCCATTAGTCTTTAGAATCTCTTGGTTAGGATGATTGTGTTCATGGTTTTAATAGAGCAAATTCCCAACCCTCCTGAATCCATGGTGTACATATTTCTTTCCATTTCACCGTATCTTTGTAGTTCCTCCCATTGCTGCCATTCCATTATAGATTGAAGCTTCTCTCGCAGTAGTCGTTTTCATAAACCAATTTCCTTCCTCTACTTTAGAAGATGAAACTACGTTCTTTAAACTATATAATCATCATCTAGATTATCGTAGGTTACGATTATATGTCTTTGTTTCCTTTCATTAAGGCATCGATGTGTCTTTAAGATTGTGAAAATAACTATTGGACCAAGTGAAAATCTTGCTCACGATTTGATAATAACAAAATATATTACTATAGATATTTTTTATATTGAATGATATTAGTTAATTAAATTTTCAAATCTTAAGTTTAGTAGAAGGACAAAGTGATCAAAGGATAAAATGAGTAAAGTGTTGTACTAAATACAATTTATGAGAGCTTTAAAAAAATTAAGTGAATAATCAAGAATAAAAATCAATAAAGTCACTCAATGTGCAGCAACTTAGAGACTAAATTGTTGGATGATACACAGCGCATGTTACATATACTATTCAATAATCAATAGAACATTTTAAATACAATCCTCTTAATACAAAACATATTTTAAAGAAATTTTAAAATATTTTTAAGTCAAAATTTTATCAAAAGGTTGTAGTTTATCTTTGAAAATTAAGACTTGTGAGATAAAGTTTTAAATTTAATTTTTATTAGGGAAGTTATAGAATTAGTGGATTATAATGTTAGCCCATTGACTAAATGATGGATTAATTGATGGTCAACTAACTAGTCGAACGACTATAACCAATTACCTAATGGTGATATTCAGAATTTAATAAGTGATGAATTTATTTTAATAAGCATTAGATAGGAATGTATCATCTAAAATTTCAATATGTATAAATGCTCATGATTTGACACATACATGATATTATGTATAATGATTATTGTCATGTAATGATATAGATCTTACTCGTGATGAGATTGATGAGAATCTACATTACAATCAAGAACAAAAAGAATGATCAAATGAACAAAAAAGGATTAAAGATCATGTGAGATGATACAAGATATTTTTAAAAAAGAGAACTGAATAATGAGCAGGCTTCCATATGCTTTAAAACAAATAAGTATAAGATACCTTTTACCTTTAAAGCCTATAGTGATGATAACGATGATGATCATGTTGATATTGTTGCTCTTGTCTACGTTGATGATATAATAGTAACAGGAAGCCATGAGTCGTTGGTCACTCGGGTCATTGCTTCTCTTGCACAAATGTCCCAATTTATGCACTCACCAATTGAGTTACACTGGAAAGCACTTAAGCGAGTGCTTAGATATCTCCGTGGTACCTCTCATTATGGCCAGCACTTGCAAGCAAAGTGTGATCACAGTCTGTCCATGTACTCCGACGCTGACTAGGCAGGGGACGTTGATGATCGTCACTCGACATCTGGCCATATCCTATTCTTTGGCCGCAATCCTGTCAGTTGGGCATCAAGAAAACAACAAACCATGGCCTGATGGCCCGATCATCCACTGAAGCCGAGTTCAAGGCTGTTGCAAATTCCGTATCCGAGGTGATTTGGGTCCAAAATCTGCTTCAAGAGTTGCTTACACCCCTACCTTGTCCTCCTACAATATTTTGTGACAATGTCGGTGTCCTGTACTTGAGCCACAATCCAGCTATACAAACTAGGATGAAGCATGCTGCAGTTGATTTTCACTATGTTCGCAACAAGGT
>JANZLH020000119.1:767940-780497 GCA_026770325.2 Erythroxylum fimbriatum | reverse complement strand
CACACTCACTGTACCCATCCCACTCTTTTCACTCAATCTTTCTTCATTCATTTCAGATAGCTATGATTCTTGGTGGAAAAGTAGATCAATGTCTTACGAATCTAATGATTCAAGAATCAGATCATTTGGATATCTAGAGAAGAAGTTATGGCCAAAAGAATCCAACATGTTCATATCTTTACTCATATTATATATGCCTTGGTGCAATTGCTATAACTCTCACTACAAGTGTCGGATTGACTTCTTTTTTGGACTATAGGAAAGAGGAATTCTAGATCTACAACTTTCATGAAGACCTCCAAGTCCATTCCGTCTCATTTCCATCGTCTCATTTCCATCGTCTCTTTTTTTCTCCATAACGTCTCTACTTATAAGAATCATAACTTTTGACTCCGATGTCCAAAATTTTCATAATATATACCGTTAGAAAGATAAAAGAAAGATATAAAACTTTCCAGAAGGCAACGTTGCAAAAATCTATTTATATCAATCCCAAATTTGCCCCTAAATTCCAAAGACGAATTTCCCATTCGTGCACCAACATACTGCACCAAATTCTTAACTTCATAACAAGTTTTGAGATTCTTAGAGACAGAATTGAAATTCAATGTCTTCAAAAGAAATGTAGCCATACATTTCTAGTTTAATCCAAATTAAGAATCATCTCTTTTAGATAACCAGAGAAAAAGTTATGGCTAACAGATCGAAGCACACTCAGTGAACATTTTCCAGATTTTCAAACTTTCAATATTTTACAACACCTAAACGCTCATAATATTTCAAAACACTAAATTAACACTATAACCAGATTTTTCATCCCCAACAACATAGTATTTATGAACAAACACGTAAATTCCATTTTTCATGCAGATGATAGTAACTTATCAAATTTATTTCTTAAATCCCCAACTCTAAAGGATTTATTCACCACTTACCTGCTGAAAATTCCAAAATCTTCAAGCCCTAAACTCCACACAATTTCTGTACTTCACTGAGTACAATGTCTAGCTTCTGGTTTTCTTAGGGTAGAGAACACTAATGGCAAAGTGAGTTTGGTGTAGGAAGGAAAAATATAGAAATCTCTTAGAAAGTGTAAACTTTAAGTATGGGAAGAAAATTTGAAGAAGATGATAAGGAAAAAGGAGCTTAGACGAGACTTAACCTGTCAACTCTCAAAGAATAGTAATCTACTTATAGCAAAAGTACAAAAGCCTAAGTGACACTTATCACTTTCCCAATACTTAAGCTCTAACTTAGTTTCTTTTGAAACTAACTCCCTTAACTTTCATCTTTACAATCCAACTATCTCCAAAGCTTCTTTTAATTTTCTTTTCTTTTTTTTCCCTATTTTCTATAATTTCCAAAATTTATTCCTAAATTCACCAAAATTCACAAATACCATATTCTTACCAACCAAGAGAATATCCAATATAAACAAAATTCAATTTCGCGAAACCCCTAAAAATCATAACTCAATCCAATTATATCCGAAATTATTTATGAATGCATGTACAATTATTTCCATATGCAGATGAATTCACTATTCATATATAAGGATATAGCATATTATTCATGAACAAGGAAATGCATCTCTAAGCCTCTCATTAATCACTCACATTTACCATTCTAATCCTCCCACAAGTAATGAGATGTTACAAAGACGCTCAATCACAACTCATTCTTCTTACTTTCTTAACCAAGACAAAAATATAATATCATTATACACAAAAAATGTGACCTTAGATGCATATGGAGCAAGATTAAGAATATGTTCTATACAACCAATATCTTTTAAAATGAGATTTAAATAATGAGGAGCATATCAAAACCAATAAATATGCCTATACTTAAAATGTACAAATACCCAACTGATATATAATTAGCTGCATTATCTATAATAAAGTGCATAACATTTTTTGGTTTAACACACTTGATAAATTTCAAAAAATAATTCAGATAAAGCATGAGCACTTTTTACCATATCAGATGCATCAAGAAACTTGATAAAAGTTGTTTCAATATTATAATAAGCCAAGAAATTAATCAAGGTTCTTTGTCTTTGATCAGTCAACCTATCAGTTATAATAGTGCATCATGTTGATTCCTAATTAGACTTATATGTATTCTCAATAAATTAACATTCCTTTTTTAAATCTGAAATCAAAGGCACATAATCTTATAATAAGAAGATGCCTTAAATTCTAGATTTATTGTTATTGTAGCATCAACAGCTTCTTAAAAATAGGGTTAATTTAAAGTATTTGAAGGAATTTGTGAATGATATAACCATTTAGCCTAAGCTCATTTTCATTGGAAAATAATATTCTTATCAACCAAAACACTTTTCCTTCTTTTCATTTCATTTAAAATCTTTTAGGAGAGGAAATTGGGATTTCATGTCATTGAGTTTCCTATATTCAAAATGAATAATGTTTAAAGATTTGCACTTTAAATCGTTCTTACCTTCTTTGAAATCTTTTCTTTTAGGGAAGTTTTATTTCTTCAAAAACTTCTTAAATGTCCTAGTGACAAGGGTGATGTCTTTATCATAATTTCCACTTAAGGATGTCTTATTCTTCTTACTTGATTTCTCTTTAGGATTTTGAATGCTGGATTCTTTCTCATTAGAATTGTTGCCTGTTTTGTGTCTCTTTGAGCCTCATTTTGTAGGTGATGAGAGATCTAATAATTGTTGCGTGTTTTGTGTCTCTTTAAGCCTCATTTCGTAGGTGAGGAGAGATCAAATAATCTTTTCCCAATGGTAGTATTGTTAATTCCTTAAAATATATATGGTTATCACTTTGGCTTCTCCTTATAAATGACCTAAGCAACTTTCTCACCATTTCATCAGTAGTTTAGGTATTTTCAAGACCTCTAAAAGCATTAATAATATCAATAAATCTTGTATGCATGCTGCTTGATCTAATTTATATTGATGAGTTAGCATGCTTTCTTTACTTTGTTTTACTTGATTAGGACCCTTATACGTGACTTTAAGTGTGTGTCAAATTTTGTGCAATTCCACTTATAGATAACCTATTGAATTCATTCCTATCTAGTGTATAAAGTGATATCCGAATGACTTTAATATTTAAATCTCATTCTTTCCTTAATTTAAATACCTTTTTTACATTTATGACTTTTATAAGAGTGAAAGGGTCATTTGAGACTATTTCCACAAATCAAGACTCTCATGCATTAAAAAAATTTCACATTAGATAATCATTACCATCAAAGATAAGGGATCTACTAATAACTTGTCCTTCTTGATTGGACGAGGATAATGATGTACTTAGTTCATTATAATCTTTACTTTAGAATTTTATTTAGGAGGTCTATTCTAACGCTATTTTTCTCTAATTGCACACAAGAAGCGGTAAACTGAGCATTGGTGAATTAATTTTTTTTTTAATAAATGAATGCAAGTTAATAAGGATCATATATGATGGAATAAAGGAATAGTTTAATATGAATCAATGACACAATCAAACACTAATTTAAAAGTATAGGAAGAAAAAATTACAAACAAATTATAGTGATTAAGTAAATTCATATTAAACTAAAATATGATATTAATAAGTAATAATTTTAATTTTTAATAAATTGAATTAATATTACATATTAAAATTATTATATTTTAATATAAATAACAATATATAAATATGATAACTTAGTAAATCAATATGTTTGATACACATCAGTCCTGTGATTTACTTTACCAATCACGCTTTTATGATATAGCTCCACTTAAAGTGCCATGTGCCCTAAAAGTATTATTTTTGGGTTAGCCCACGAGGTGTCCTAAGAGGGGCCCCAATTGTGGGAAGACGCCTTTAAGCTATCCACTCCCAAACTAATCCCAGCTCGCACCGGGTCAGCCCGTAAAGGGCAAAGTACTGGCCAAACAAAATTTTCCATTCTCAAAACTCAAACTCGAGACCTCTGATTAAGGGATTAGAGTGCTAAACCACTCATACCAACCTATTTGATTATGCCCTAAAAGTATTAACTCATCAAAAGTTACAAACAAAACTTAACAAGGCATTTTTGGACTTTTAAACATGTCAAATCATTAATACTCTTATTTTGTGATTATTACGTGTCAATTTTGATATATAATTATATTTTATTAAAATAAATTTAAAATCCTTAATTTATTAAATCGTAATTATTAGTTATACTAATTGGAAAATTTAATAGATCATAAATATAAACTAATTTGTATTAATGCGCGAAGTTTAAAAAGGTTTAATAATCCACAACCTTACTCTTATCAGTAGAAAGGTTGTTTTCCATTGATACATATAAACTAATTGAAAAGAGATAAATTAATTAAAAAAATTAACTTAATTGAAAAGTTTAAATTACTTCAAAATTAAATATGATCATAAACCTGATAGAGATCCAACTAAATAAGTAAAACATTATATCAAGTAGTTCTCTTTTCCTTCTGGTTTCCGAACACTTGCATTTAACTTGGAATTTGCCTTCAAATTGGAAAATTAACTCGCCTGATCAAATTGATCATTTTACTCGTTTCTGATTATTTAATCTCAAATTATATAATTAGAATGATCCAAGTAAAATATAGCAAGCTTATTAGTCAGCTGTGATTCTTATTAAATCATAATCCTGGTTGATTTCTTAAATGGGTCAAATTTTGAGTGGAACACTCCAAAGATAGAGCCACACTCTGCTCAACATCTCCTGGCTTACTCAATCGGTACGCTCAAGACATTGGAATCAAAGGACACGCGTGGCTTTCAAATGTAGGCTTTAAGGCCTATATTGTACATGGCCTTACTTAGGGGCAAATCAATAAATAGAGGGAAGGCAAACTTGCACTTTCTTTACAGAGTACAGATGCAACAATGAGAAGCGAAGCACATATTTATGTTCGTGAAAACATAAACATGACAGCATTTTGAACTAAAAGGATAGCCACACTCGTAACTTTGAATTAAGAAGACCTAATTGTAGAAACATCAACTGACGCAGCAATCCTCTTTATATGACTCGAGCACGAGACGACCTCAACACAAAACTGAGTTTATATGGATTTCCTTCAAATAAATCAATGCTCTATCACTTCAAAGAAATAACTCTAAACAGCACCACTAACGGCTCAATGACGCATCCAAGGACATGAAAGCTTGATCACAAGAAATTCTCCGACTGAAACCACCAAGTTTCTCTTGCACATGAATCAAAAATGTTACAGGTAATGTGCATCCAACTCATTTATCAAGCAGTAGTTAAATTGTATGAAAGTCATCATCTTCAGAGCTTATAACTTCAAATGCGACCAACACAAGCCTGCACATTTAAATCTACCATCAACATGGGTACGACAGGAAAAAGGGAAAAGAGTTGGAGTAATGGGAAGCAAGTAACTTATATTCTTTTGGAAGACACGTAAAGATGTAGTAAGGAGAAAAAAATGTACCAGTCACATGAAATCTTGACCTCAAAATCAAAGATAAAACTTAGATGCCTCGGATCCAAAAAAAGTATGCAGAAAATCATGTTAAGAAAAGAATTGAAAAGTACTGGAGATTTTAAATGATTCTTAAGATTCTTCAAAGTTCAAATACATAAAGCAAAAATTCTTGAACTTTAGGGGGAACACCCACAATAACATGTAACACAATCAAGTTTATCAATCAAGAGCAGTAATGAGACATTCATACACATTACACAGCTTATGCATAACTTGTTTTTGGTCAAGATATATATATCTAATGCATAACTATACTAAATAGTAATTTAAAGAATTTCAAACTAATAAACATCAACCTAAGAAACCATCATAGTCAGCATATGCTAACCTTTTCAAAAGCAGAGAAAATTACATATGGAGACTGGATTTCAATCAAAGTTTCTAGAATTCAAGATAAGAAGATCGAAAATCTAATTCTTCATAGAGGTACAGTGATAAGCTGCCTGCAATAACTCTACACCCAAATGGAATAAAAGGCCTCAATTAGAACCAAAAACTACAACTTGAGAAATCTTATACCAAAGAATCACATTTAATGATGATAAAACAGGCATCACAAACACAAGGTGCAACAAACCTGATCATTATAATGCACAAGAAGATCAAGTAGAAACCAAGCTTCATTATCCTACATTTCTTCTCAAAATTAAGATTTCTGAAAACTTCGGTGACATCAAGAAGATATTGTCGTTTCATCAACCTGAATCAATTGAAAAGAGTAATTAAATTTGACTTAATGGGGCATAGTAACCAAGAAACACAGCAAGAAAGGCAACAGAAGTAGAATAGTGAGAGCTGAAGCAAAGGAAAAAGTAGGTTCAGAGAGCAACTAGTAGAATAAGAACCCAATCAATTAATAAAACCAGTAGTCCAAGTATTCAGAGTATAATAAAGCAACCTGATACGACGAGTGCATAAATTTATGAAGGAAACAATACTGTACAATGTCAAAATAATGCCAAAGAAAAAAATATCTAATATAGAATATACTAAATGGGTCCTACAAAGGAAATATAACCATCCAACTCACCCAACTAAAACCACAAGTAACTTTATTTCACGCCATCAAATAACTCAACCATTGACTCTGTAATTTCTGACAGTTTTTAGTGTGATTAGAAAACATGAATGAGCTTATAATAGTTTCAAATCACTTGCAGTTGCGACATATGTATCTGATAGACATCTCGTGCACAGTTGGCTAGCCACAAACACAAACTGTTCATAGTTTGTAACTAATGGCTCCGTTACCGACAGAAAGAACTTAGCCAACTATTCGTAGTTCCGCAAGATATATAAGCAATTTAAAGCACAATTACAAACTTACTGAAAAAGCCACTAATTTCACTGGCGATCAGATATTTTGTGCTGAAGCAAAAATATTTGGATCCGAAGTCTAGATATGCAATCAGAAGTAACATGTCAACGCAAATCTAAAATAACAGAATTGTTTCGTATTATGAAAAATTGTTTCATGTAAAACAAGTTGATATTTCATGCGCGAGCAAGTTCTACATTACAAAGAAGGCATCTTAGTTTCCAGCTCCGGAAAAACTCACAGCATTACGTGATAGCAAGCAAGCGGAAGAGCTATGAGGAACATGAACCAGTGGCCTGTTAGGAGGAAAGCAATGCAGAGTGCCCATTGCAAAAAAAACTCGGGCAGTATCCACTTGTTAACAAGAGCAGTTGCCTCAAATGGGTTCAAGTCATCGGCCTCCAAATCCGTCAGGCAGATGAGCTTCAGACAGGTAAAAATGGATTTTAACACAAAAATTCATCTTCAGTAGAAGAAAAGAAATTTAAAAAAGAAGAAGCAAAATTAGACAACAACAATGTGTCGATCACAAACCCCAGTGCAATCTTAGACTATAAAAAACCCTAACTCTAAACCCTAAACATAGTACGTAAACAGAAAAGAAAAATAAGGAGTTGGCTTTCTCAGAAACCAAACAGGTAAAGAAGTGAAAAGAAAGATAAAATAAAAGGAGGAGAAAAATTAGGAACCTCATAGAAGATGATTGCAATTAGGCCAAGTTGAGCGAGGAGGCAGAAGAACCAGAAAAGCAAGTACCATGCCATTTAATTCAATTAATTAAGACTGTTTGGCTTGCTTAAATCAAATCAAATCAGATCATAGTGCTAGAGCCATAGAGGGAGAAGCAGAGTGAAGCGAGATGGTTACAGGATCCCGGAGGGAGGGGCTTCGGGGTTAAACCATGAACCAGACAAAGCCAAATTTAACCCAAAAAAAGCCCATCATTATATTATTATTTATAATATGATCAGATTCAAAAAATTTACACGGCAGAAGTTTTAATATATTTATCTTAAAATAATTTAGATCAAAAGTGAAAGAGGGAACGTAGCACTTGTTACCCTTACTATATTCCTATCTTATGTGCATGAGCATTCATCCATTCAATAAATAAGACCCACAAAAAAATAAATATATACCGGAACAAAGTAACAAGAACAAGTGATCTAAATTCGTAAAAGAGACCCTAAAATTAAAAGTCTTGAGCTTTTTTGACTAAAAATTTCATTAATATAATAATCGCTTAAAAAGTTCAGGATTCAAGAATTCCGAGAGTTAATATGTAATGTATCATATACTTTAAAAATAGTGCAAAGAGACAGGTAGGTAAAATAGAGAAAATTGAACAATTGTAGCCAAAAATTGTTCTAAGGTTGCAAAGATTGAGCTCACCAACACCATAAGGACAGGGACGATCTAGACTCAACTTAAATAGACCAAAAACATAATCACTTTCTAAAGAGCTCAATCAGCTTTTTCTAAACCCAATTTGTTTTTTTAGCTTTATTTACATTGCAAATTTACCTGTCTTATCAAATTATCTTGTATAGTTAAATTTCCTTTTGCAATAATCAATTATTTTCTTCAATTCATATTTCATTTCAACATATTTTAACATTCTGGTAGCTTGGAACTTCATTCTCTAAGTTTTTCGAAGCTCACTTATATCGTCGATACATGTCAAGTATAAAATTCTAAGAGAATTCTTCCTTAGCACGCCTGCAATAAAAATTTATACCAAATAATCTGATACAATAAGTGGGACCATAATGCCAAGAACACAAGAAGGAAAAGAAATCACTTTGACTCTAGCCAAAGAGGAAGAAGTCCCTACAACTGTAAGGAATGAAAGCTTTGTATCCTAGATAGTAGAAAATCTTAAGAAGATAGCTTTGCTTTCAGCTAACTTTCCTATAGAAAAAAATGCAAAATTGTTGCAACTAAACGATGTTATTTGACAGAGAAGGTTAACAAATTGTTTGTCCCTCTGATATAATTTATTAGGCAGTATTCTTTTGTTTTAGCAAAGCAAATCTTTGAAAGACTCTAAGGACATCTTGCTCTTACTAAAATGGAATTCGGAGAATGCAACCTCCTTCCAAACACTCCCTCTATAGATGAAAGATATGTTCCTCCACACAAGAGAGATGATATCCCTATGGCTCCTCTTTGCATTAATCTGGTATATAGAAAGTCCCTAAGTTTCAGGTAGACAAGGATTTGGTTGAGAAGCTGAAGCTATTGAACCAAAAAATGATTTGGGAGGTAACATTGTAGTTGTAAACCATAATCTTGTTACTCACACACCATAAATTTACAAGTTGAAATGAAAGGGTTAGAGAAGTCGTTTAGGAATTGTATGGACCTAGTTTAAGATAACTTATCAGTCTAGAATTCTGTAAACCCTATTTAGAACAATTTGATTAAGAGAATCCTTATCCTTGTGGTTATAGAATTCTTGAATTCAACTTGTTCTCTGGTGAAGATGGTCAATCTACCATTGAGTATATCGCTATATTCATTGTATAATGTGGAGAATTAGCTAATTATGAAAACTTTAACTACTTTAAGCTCTGGTTGTTGTTAAATTCTTTAATAAGGACTACCTTTTTATGGTATGCTTTATTACCATGGAATTCTATTTATTCTTAGGTTGAAATGGAAAGATTATTTCATGCCCAATTTTTTTGAATTAAGCCTAAAGTTAACATAGTAGAGTTGTTGAGAATAATTCATAAGAGTGGTCAGAAAATTGATATGTTTATTCGTTTCAAGAAAATGAGAAGTCGATGCTCGACCGCACTTTTAGAAACTGAATATACGAAGTTAGCTCCAAGAGGGCTAGACAATAAAGCATAAAAGAAATTTTAAGGAATGAAATTTTGAAACTTTCTTGAGGTGACAGTGAAAGTCTCTTAATATAAAGATCTCCTTAAGGAATAAGGTCATCATAAGAAGAATTGGCTAAGCACTTATGTTATGAGACAAATTTTTATGTTTCAGTAGTTCCCAAAGTCAACATCCCTAGAACTTGCATTTGCCCCTCCTTGGAAAATCTGTCGACAAAAATTAACGACATAAAGAATTGTCGAAGAAACGACCATAGGTAAATTTTAGCGACAAATGTTAGGAATCCATCGTAAATTTAGCAACAAATTTTATTTTCATTGGTAAATTTAGGTAAATTTATCAACAAATCTACAATATTCTGTCACTAATTTGCCGACAGACTCATAATATTCTGTCAGTGAATTTATCGACAGTAAATTGTAAGTCCGCAGCTAGATTTACTGTCAGACATATAACATTCCGTCGCTAAATTTACCGACAGACAATATTATCCATCGCTAAATTTTTACCTACGAAATATTGTAATTCCGTCAAAAAATATAGGTATGATAAATTTCAACTGTCATTTCTCACTTCCTACTTGAGTTTTCTGTTGATAATGTTTTGTTTTTTTGTACATTTAATTTCTATAAATAATATAACATTGATTGATAAATATAAAGTAAACATTATCCTGATTGGTAATATAGTTTTAAAAAATATAATTTACACGAATAAGTATCTTTAAAATAACTATAAATTAAATTAAGAATTTATACAAAATGTTAAGAGTAGTAAACTATCAAATACATTCACTTATCCATTTAAGCTATGCAGGTGGTGAAGGAGGATGCTCTGACTGTTACGATGAGGTCTTGCTGCTCCATTTCAACTCATCCACCTTATTACAGAGTTGGGTTATGCACTCCATCAGCCTCTTTACTTCGCTCTCAACTTGAATGACTCTCTCATTTGATGAAGTCCGCCTACTAGATCTAACTATAGAGGATATGGAGAATTGTAAATAGCATGTATTTGCAAATAAACCTAAGCCGAATATCCGTCCATGGTGATCGCTACCATCCACTACATCAAGATATGCCTGACTCTCATCAATAGTTTCAAAGTTCTGAGATTGTCGTTCAATTTTTTCTTGTATTTGCTCCTATCATTATAATTGCTTGTGTTAATAAGTGATAATTTTTAAGAATTAATATTAAAGTATAGATTTTACATACATGAAGTTGTTTGCATCGGGTGTTGACGAAGGTCACACCATCATGCTTCTTAATGTGAGTGTGCAAAAAAAGCTGGCGTGATATAGGCTTCTTGCTCATTGACTTTTCCTTTGTTATAAGTAACTACAATTTAGAAATTTTTTTACAAAGTTTCCTCTATTTTTATGATATTTACCCCCTGATAAAAAAATTAACTTAACAACATAACTATTAATGGCACCAGATATTGGTAACATTATTATTCTTTATAATACACATATTTTTATTCTAAATTTCATGCATCAAATTACATTGAAATCAAATTTCATACATCAAAGTATAAAAAATCTGAATACAAGTGTAAAGTTTTGATACTTACAAGTTTCTGTGCATGATATTGGTGGGTCATAGATCCTTCAGTGTGTAAATGTTGACTCTCTCCGTCCGGTCATCCATGTCTGTTTGCAGAGTTGCACTCTGAAATAAACATTGTCTCAGATGATACCTAATACTATTGCCAAAGAATCCATATTTCTTCAGATATATATGATAGTCATACACCATCCTTATGTATCGAACTAAGAAAGTCTCTATAACGTGTAGTTCGCCTCTCCCATACATTATAAATTACATCATCAAATTTTGATTCCTAAAAAAATTCTTTATGAAAAAGGAAAAATATATTATAAGTACTTATAAACGAAAATATTTATCTAATTAATGTATAAAATTAGATAAAATAAAAAGATTAAAAATATTTTTTTATACCTCAAACTCTTGATAATAAAAATCCTTTATCACCTGAGAGATATTCTTCCATGTATAACTCTCATGATCTATCTTCTCCTTGAACTTGGATGACATATTTTTAGAGCACATTCCATGTATTAAAAAAATTTTAGAACTTCCATGTATTACAAAATTTTTAGAACTTCACTCATAGATTGTTTACAATTGTCATGTAAGATCTTCCATCAACTCCCTTAGCTCTAGGTTGGAGGTCGCCTCCTTCATCTGCAATGTTTACCCCTGATATTTCTATCGATATAGGGGCGTTAGATGGTGTAGGGGTGCTGGATGGTTGACAAGGTGTCGTCACCCTTGCAAATTAACCCTACACGAATAACAAGTAGTATATGAGAGTAGGGATCGTTACCTCGAAGATCTAATAAAGGAAAGCTAAATATCGTCAACTTGTTAATTATTAGTAAAAGAAAAATAAAATAAAATAGACACGTCGACTTAATCGAAACAAAAATTTGAAATGCAAACTAACCTCAATGATGACGTAAGTAATGAAAAATATGGACTAAACCAGAAAACAGAAACAGTTAATAAAAAAAATCAAAAGATAATGCAATGCAAACGCTACGCAAATAAAATCAGATTTGACGCAAACAAAAATCAAACGAAAGCAACTAAACTGTACTCGAACCAATGCACGAAAATTAATGGTTAAAAAGGGGGGGTTTGATCTCGACAGTTTTAAATTTAAAGAACAAGAAATTGAACAAGAATTAAATCAAAATTCGGAAGAAACCAAAAATTACGGAAACTTCAATTGCAAAGGATTTCCCCAACGACACCAATTAATTCATTCATCGGACTCTAGGAAATATTTGTGTATTGTGTTTACAAAATCAGGGATCACCAACTTACTGATTTTATGCTTCTTAACTACTAAGAAGACAAA
>JANZLH020000119.1:748910-759732 GCA_026770325.2 Erythroxylum fimbriatum | reverse complement strand
ACAATGAAGAGAAAACTCAAGTACTTCTAGCACCTTTTTCCAACACCACGTTATTACTAACTTCAATATAAGTAAACATCTTAGTAAAACAAAAAAGTATTAGGTAGCAGCACCAAGAGTAGGCAGATCAAAATCTAGCAATTCGTCAACAGTTGAAAGTTTATTGTAAAAATCTTTTAGCAGGCACTTAGAGGCAAAATAGAAAACCATTGATGCTTAGGAACTTGTGCAATAAGTTCCTTTGATTTAGCAATGTAAACTTGTAATAAAAGGAAATTGGTAACCAATGCAAATTGCTAAGACCAAACTTTTGAAATGACCAATAGTAAATTTATCTATGTTGACTTTACACATGATACAACTTACAGAATGATAGGCATATGGTGATTTTCCTTGTCGTTCAAAATGTTTAGCCATGATACAGAACTCAATTGGACCCCATTCCTCTAATTCAAAGCAATTTCCAAGAGCTGCTTTATATAACTACAAAATGACAACAAAACCATCTCAACCAAACTCCATAAATGCCAATTAGATAGCAAACACGGAATCCATCTATATATCAAAGCAATGAATACAGACCTTAGCTGTATCAGTTAACACCTCAGTTCCAGCAGGGTAAGATGCGTAGAATTGATCAGCTTTAGAGTAACCAGCTCGAGTTCTGTGAAGAGTGTCAATGAGATAAAACTCTCGAAGAGCTGGAATTGTAAAGGAAAATATAGAATATTGTGGATAAATGGAAAGGTGAGAGAAAGAAGGAAAAGGATGTCATGGATGGATGAAATGATTAGCAAGAAGCAAAGAAAACAGATGAAATCCCACCAAAGAAATGAAATGATGCTGTCAAATAGGAAATACAATCCAATGCCAAATGAGTTAAATGTTAAGCCTAATCACGATGAGAAATCATGAAATGCCCACCACAAGGAAAGGGAGAAAATTTCAGCAATGAAAAAGAAACCCAAGAATGAGATAAGGCAATAAGTCGGAGATGGTAATGAACTTACGTATTGTTAGTATAGAAGAAACTGACGAAAGCAACACCAAAATAGATGCCAGTATAGGATACTATTCTCCGAAATCTTTGTATCTTGAGCAAGCCTTTGATACCACCGTAGATGTCATAAAGTATCATGATCACCTGAAGCCATAAAGTTATAGTCGAAGCATTTCATCAAACAACTTGAGTGTAATATAGATAGAAGGACTTGCAAAGTGATAGAACCAATCAAGTAGGTATAATTGCATGCATAATTAATCAAACATATAATCAAATACCTCGGCTGCAATTTGCTTTTGACATAAGAAAAATCCTACTTGCAAATAAAACGCTCTAGCATACTGGACATTTAACACCACCCACTAACTAGAAAGCAACACCGACTTTGACAGATCACAGGAACCAACATGAACATCCCCTTTGGTACATTTTAGAAGTTAATTTATCATAATGAGGTAAAGACTTGTTTTACTTTAAGCGAGATCAAATAAGTCAAGGAAAATTCCCCAAACACGCCAAGCGTACTTTCATAAACGTAATCACAAGAATATTACAGATCACTAACTAATCCAGAGAAAATAGTTCACCGAATGGCCAAGACCTTTCTCAAACAGTAAATCATAACCCAAAAACTCACATATCTAACATTTGCATTAAAAGGAAAACATGGTAAGCAACAATAAAAAAGAAAAGATTAGAATCTCGCAAGAAAAACTCACATATCAAGCAATTTGTGATATGTTGAAATAAAAATCACACATTGGTGGAAGCCCCAATTCGAAAGCAAAGAAGCCCTCAATTAAAATAAAGGCAAGTCAAGAGATACCATAAAAGACGCTCCTCACCCACCAGATCGTTATTTTTCTTTTCTTTTTTGTCGGTCCTCAAATCTCTTCTCTTCTCTTTTTCGAAACAATCATGGCAAAATCATCACCTATCAAAAGAAGTCATTAACAATATGATAAATTTAATTGAAATTTGAAACACAGAAACTTGTTTTCCCGAGACTTTTAACCTTCTGGGCTTCAGCTTTTACTGTCAGAGAACACAAGTAAATAAAACATATTGTACAGAAAAACGCACCTATGTTTGTTCTGTTAGTTTTTTTGGCATTTGGGCTCGGTAAAGCAATCCCAAAATAATATGCTACGGCAAATAAGGATAATAGTATAAGTAAAGATGTTTGTCATTTCACTAGTTATTTAGCCTCAAACTTCACCTCAGCTAACAAATTTGTTTGGTAATTGGCTGATTGGATTGACTGATTTATCCCAACCAGCTAAAAATCAACAAGCTACTCTACCCAGCGTTTGATCAGTTGATTACCCCAAACCGAAAATACCAAATTGGCCCGCACGTTTGACCTCTACGTCTCTCTCGTCTTTCTCGTTTTCTCTGGAAGATTCACTGTCATTTTCTCTCTACTCTTCCAATCAATCGTCCAGATCTCCTTCTCACGCGGAATTTCCAGCATAGCTTGGTCTTGAAAAACATCTTTCCAATAGACGTTTTGGAAGTCAAGTCCTGGGAATTACTCTTCGATTTCTTGTCTGGTGGCTCACTGCCAGACCGAGTTTGCGGAGACTGGTAGTTAGAATTAGAGGGCGTGTTATCTGCAGAGGTATCTAGATTGTTCCACATACGGTAATCACCCTCTGTTGCCCAGACGACATTGGCATCTGAAGCATTTGGAATCCAATTCTCAGGACCGGTTCCAGGAATCACATGGCCCACATTTCCCCCAGAGTCTCTACCGTAATCCATAGCAGAACCAGTAACCCACTTAGAGAAAGATAATAAAGATTGAGTCTTTGAAGGAAGAAAGAAAAACGTTTAACCAGTAATTAAGCACATGAAACCCACAAACTCTTAACTGCTTGAATTTGGAAGAAGATGAAGTGGTGACATGAAAGCTATAAGATCCAAGCAATGGGGGTAAGAGCATGGAACAATTTACTTGATGTAGAGCTTTAAATGAAGGAAATTAAAGGCAAGAAGAAAAGCGAATCTCTGAACTTTATTGATGAAAGGCCAACTCCAAATTAAGGAAGAAAATAAGAAATGAGCCTTTAATCAACCTATCAAGAAGAGATTGTCAAGGGTTTTACCTCAAAATTTTCAATTAACAACAAAATATTACAGCAGCAGCTTCAAACTATGTACGAAACAAACCTGAATGATGGCGAATTATCGTAAAGCAGAATCAACGACTAAGACAAGAAGAGAGTGAAAAGTGTAGTACCCAGGGTTTAGAAGTGGAAAGCTAACAAGTAGACCCAAATGAAGGAAATGAAGATTTAGACGTAGATTTGGCTGATATAGATAGAGATATTTATTTGTTCAGCGTAAGAACTCATTGAATTGAATAAGTGATATCTTGCCAAAAATTACAAATGGACTGTTGATGGTAAAAGACGAATGACATCTGCCATCACTGATCAATAAATTTACGAGAAGAAGGTCCACGGTGTCCATTTATCTTTTTGACCTTTACCTTTTTGCTTGCCTGCTTTGGAAAATTTTGGTTTATTTGTGTATGTCCCAAGTAAAGGTTACTCTAATGGAAATACCCGAAGAGTGTTTTCAACATTATCGTAAAATTGTTAGTAGAGTTTTTTAAAAAGTTTTAATTGCTATGAATGAATTTTTAAGAAATATACCCGTACCAAAAGATCCCAAATTCAATGACATTTCACCACAAATTTTGCCAATAATGTTAGATATATGTCATATTTTAAGGTAATTGAATATATACTAAGATATATAATATTCATACTATTATATATTTTTTAAAATCACGTCCTCATAAGTCATTTTACACATAAACAGTTAATACTAAACAGCTAATTTTACCAAACATCAAATGACAAACAACTAATGCAATTAGTTGGTCAAATCAACTGATATAATCAGCTATCAGCTAACAACTAATGCAATTAGCTAATCGCTAAAGATGGAGTTTGAGGCTGAATCACTAGTGAAATGACAAACATCTTTACTTATACTATTATCCTTATTTGCCGTAGCATATTACTTTGAGATTGCTTCACCGAGCCCAGATGCCAAAAAACTAACAAAACAAACATAGGTGCGTTTTTCTGTACATTATGTTTTATTTACTTTTGTTCTCTGACAGTAAAAGTTGAAGCCCAGAAGGTACCTCAACCCAACTATAATAAAGAGATAAGCAAACCATTTTCCTTAGAATTGATTAATACCTTAAAGAAAAAACCACAGAACACAATATTACTAAGAAGATCTCGCTTCTTGAAAACAAAGTTAAGGTTGATGAAGAAATTTTTATTTCATCATAAATATGTACAGATAGGGATGTTTTATACTAGGCCTAACGGAATGCTATTGGTTATTGTATTGGGGAATCTGTAACAGAATTAACAGCTAATATTGTGTTTCAGTGGAAGCTACTAGTATTCTGTACAAAATGAAAGGAAATAAATTAAAAACGATTGTGTAGCTTGGTCCATTTAATAGGTCAGCCCAATCTTTTGACACCTCCTTCAAGTCAGAGCTCCGGAGAGACAAATGGGTCCAAATTTGAGGAGTAGGTCTTCAAACACGCGTACGGTAAGAAGCTTGGTGAATAAGTTCACTAGTTGATTTTTGCTTCGTTCGTGCTTGAGATTTAGGAACCCTAAGTTCGCCGCATCGCATACTAGATGAAGATCGATCTCCAGATGCTTGGTCCTCCCGTGGAAGACAAGATTCTTCGATATGTTAATCGACGCCTGATTATCGCAGAATAAAGGTATGGCTAAGCCTCGTGGAATTTGGTCATTCCTTTCATTGTACTCACTAGGTTCTTGTTGTGTGTTCGCAGGAGTGTCACTGATCACAACTAGGTTGGCCTTGCTCTTCGGACTAGTTGGTTCCTTATACCAGTCAGGCACATCGTGGATCTTGACGCAGGTCTCTATGGTATGTTCTGTTTTCTCACACTTTTCACAATATTTGTCCCCTTTCGTGGTGAATGGTTTTTTGCCATTATTGGTGTTGTTTCTGCCACCTTTCATAGTATTAAAGTTGGATTGCCTTACAATCATAACTACATTCATGTTACTATCATTGCTAGCATTTACTGCCTTTTATCTCTCCACAATTTGCATGATGGCAAATGCTCTATTGACCATAGGCAAAGGTTTCATTAACATGACCTAGTAAACTACATGCTCATAATCCTCATTTAAGCCCATCAAAAATTGCACTAATCTGTGTGTGTTTTCCTTGGTAGTAATTGCTTTAGCGCATCACAAGTGCATGTAGGTATTAGACTTAGGCTAGGTAAATCATCCCAGAGTTTGTTTAATTTTGTGTAATATGCGGAAATAGTGAGATTACCTTGTTTAAAAAGACTGATTTCCCTTTCTATTTGGTACAACAGTGGCCCATTGGCTTCACTAAATCTCTATCGCAGTTCCTCCCAAAGCTCGTTAGCTGTGGAGAATGATAGGAAGGCATCGCCAAGTTTCTTGATCATGGAGTTGAGTATCCAGGACTTGACCATGGAATCTGCCCTTTTCCATCTAGCAAGAAGGGCCTTGTCTTCTGTTGGTTGTATGCATGTTCCATCAATGAAGGAGAGTTTGTCTTTAGCACATAGAGCTATCATCATTGATTTGCTCCAAGTTAGGGAGTTGATGCCATTAAAAAGGGTGGTAACAAGAATAGTACCAGGGTTTTCGGTATTTGTTATGAAATATTTCTCTAGGTCTAGGTTTTGTGTAGAATTAGGGTTGTTGGCATCACTATCGTCAGTTATGCTAGACATTTTTGGTAGGTGGGGTAAGGTGGATCAAACCTTTGGCTTTGATACCATGAAAACAAAGTTAAGGTTGATGAAGCAATTTTTATTTCATCATACTCTGAATATGTACAGATAAGGTCGTTTTATAGTTGGCCTAGAATATGTACAGATAAGGTCGTTTTATACTTGGCCTAAAGGAATGCTATTAGCTACTGTGTTGAGGAATCTGTAACAGAATTGACACTAATACAATTCTTTGACAGTGGAAGCTACTAGTATTATGTACAAAATGAAAAGAAATAAAACATAAATGTTTGTGTGGCTTGGTCTATTTAGCGGGTCAGCCCAGTCTTTTAACACTTCTTGTTGGAGAAACATAAGTAATTATATTTTCTGCATTTATATCCTTCAAATTTTTAGTTTGATGTTTAGCAAGAAGAAACACAGTTATATAAAGAACCTGTAGAATTGACACAGAATCATCATGACGGCAATACTGATCTCAGAGAGTCATCTCACTAGTAATATAAATTATGTTTACTCATATGCACCACAACAATTTTCCTTGAACATTTGTCTTTTGTAATAAGCTTTTAAAACCCAATTACTACCATCGTAAAACCTTGATTAAATTACTGAGCACACCACTGGTCAATGTCATTGTAAACAAAGCCGAAACAGTAGTTAAAACAAATTTCAAGTCAAAGCTTAGAGATAATCAAAATGGAAAAGATTAAAACTAAAACTGAAAGTTAATAATCTTTCTCACCTGACGACATAAAAAATGCCAAAAAGCATTTGTTGGAATAGCTTATGGAAAATGCATAGCAATTCAAGAAAAACTTGTTTGTACCTTGAATCACGAGACCACCATAATTATCACTCCAAATTATCAGTTTATGCTCCACGCTTTTGTAATATCCCATTATCTCATGTTGGGGGCTAGTACCCCAGAAAAGAGTATATGAGAGTATATAGAGAAAATTAGAATTGCATTTCACGCTCATGCATAATTGAGTGTGCACATACACGTGAATAATTATTTTTGACACATGAAAATAATTGTATATGCATTCTTTGACATTTTCTGGGTATAATTGATTTATAAATACGATTAAAATGTGAATCGGGGATTAATTGTGTTGAAAATTTATTTGGAGAGTATTATTATTATTTCGAAATTTTTGGTGAATTATTTCGAAATTTTTGGTGAATTTTAAGAAAATTTTCAAAAATTTGGGGTGTTTTGGACTAGGAAAAATAGACAAATGGCATTGTGACATGTGGCAGTCTTAGATGTTAACAAATGGCCCACATGCATTAGTGACATGTGTCAATGACTCATAAACATACGTAGTCACGTGTTCTACTGAAAATTTTTCCAGCCCTCTCAGTGTTCTTCACCGAACATGATCAACACCAAGACTTTCTCCTCTTGATCATCCATCACCGAAACAGTTGTTCATGGTTATGTATTGGGCAAGTTAGAAACGGCTTGTTTCTCTTTATTTTGCTTCCACCGAAATCTCACTACTGGAGATTATATTCTTGAAACCACCGAAACATGTTCTTCAATCTTACTGTTGGAAATTTTTGCTGAAAACAAGTATGTGACATTGTGACATTTTTTGGAAACTGTAAAATGACTTTCAATGATGTTTTAATAGTTGGAATTGAATGCATGCATGAGTTGTGTAGGTAGAAGCAAGTCAGTGATGAGAGTAATGGATATGAGTTATATGAACAATATGTGAAATTGATATTGTGCAGAAAATGTATTTAGGGTCGTGAGAATCCGAGGTTAATGAGAATTAAACAGGTTCAGAAAACTGGAAATAGGTTATGATGTTATATTGAAATGAATGATACAAAAGTGCAGAAAATGAAGAATGCAGAAAAAATGAGAAGTGCAGAAATATGCAGAGAATCCGTACATGAGTTTTATTTTTGATGTTTGTGTTTAATCTGAAATTTTGAGTTGTTTAATAGGAGTAGAAATGCAGAGGGTATAAGTTAGATATGGTGTACAAAAATGGATTAAGTAGAAGAGAGGAAGAAGAAGAGAAAAATTCTGCAGTGAATCTGGACAAATGGAGTGCACCATCATTACATTGAAGCTTTCCTAAAACTGGACAGTTTTTTATTCTTTTTTCTATAGCTTCTTCTTCCGACCTCCAAATGACATGGGATTTGAACCAACCAACTCATAACACATTGTTCTTTATCTTCACCAAAATTTATAGCCATCTGAATTAATTTGGAAGAGATTGATTGATGAGATTAGGATAAAAATGTTGAGGTATGTTGGAATTTGATAACTGGAATGCTTTTACTGAAAATGCTTTGGTATTTTGGATATATTTTGATTTGTAGGTTTCCTAATGAGATGATTCTTAATTTAAATTGAACTTGAGATATTTGGATACAATTTTTAAGAAGAATTTGAATTTGAATTCTGTCCTTAAAGGTCTTGAAATTTGGCTTGAAATTGAGTCTTAACTTAAGTTATATCACTACTCGTGATAGAAATCATGTCCTATTGTTATCGAATAAACTGTATTGATGTAAGCCGAATCAGACAAAGTTGTCTTCACAAAAGTTGTAGTTTATTCTCTTAGCTTTCAATTGGTATAAAGTTTGTAATTTTTGGTTAATGGAATTAAAAGATATGAGTTGTACAACTTTGAGTGCATAATCATGTACTAGCCAAAATTGAAAATGTACTCAATCTGTAGTATTTTGAGCATAACTCATAGAATAATGAACCAAATTGTATGATCTTGGTGTCATTAGAAACTTAAGACATAGGAGAACAATTTTCTAGTAGGAAGTGATACCAAATTACTCCATTTTCTTATCAGAATGATCATGCAAAGTGGACCCGAAAGTATGTTTTTTTTAAAAAAATCTGGAATGATCAATTGGGTTATGAAATGAGTTTCAAATTGTTTTATTGTGGTCCAAACCCTTATTACAAATTAACTTATGTGAGTTTTGATATATGAATGTTATTGTGACAAGAATAATGATAAGATACCTGGGATTGTCATTGAACATGTATTGTACATATTTCATATACATAGATGTGCATAATTGAATACTTATACAATTGTGCAAAATTGTGATATATGTAAATGTGTTTGGCATGTTATAGAGGAGCATTTAGAGCACCGTCATCTAGACATTGCCGGGACTTCAAAGCAATAGCTTTCTGGAGCGATTGTGAGTAACCTAAATGGTCTCACCTTGTTATGTGTTTGTTTTGAATTATGTTCTAAATGTGGAATTGATTATACTGATTCTGGACAATAAAGGTCCGTGATTTCTAATTTATGAATGGGATAATTGAAGTGCTCCTTGTATGTGAATTAGGAAAAATAAGTGTTTCTCAATTGATATGTGATGTATGTGTACTGAATTCTGGACGTGAAATGTCCAAGGAGTTTGATTTATGAATAAAAGATTGGAAGTGCTATTTGAACGTGAATGTGATTGACCACTTATTTCTCAACTTAAATGTTGAATGTCGGACTAAAAGTCTGATGACAAATGTGAATGAGAAAGAATGTGAATGTTACTGAATGAGCATAATGATTGAATTTGTGGAATGCATTTCATTCCAATATATGAAATATAAAGGCCGTTGTGACTGATGTCGCCAGTGAAAACGAGCTTAAAGCTCAGACATTTATGGAAAAAGCTTAAGGCTCAATGTGTACAATGAGCCCTGTATCCCTAAGGGATAAAAGACAATATTAAAGAGCCCGATATCCACAACAGACATGGGACAGTGAAAAAGGCACACGGCCACAACAACGTAATAAATGAATTGAGTATCATAAACATTGCATTCAAATATACCATGAATTGATTGAATTTATGCTTTGTTATGATGACTTGGTGATTGAATTATGAAAATTGTGAACAAAGTGTTTCATGATATTACTTGATGATAATCAAGTTGATGTGGATTATATGATAATGTTAATTGTTGTGTTATTTGACAAGAGTAAACCATCGAGGATGGTTACTCAACTGAGTTCGCAAAACTCACTAAAATTGCAACGTTGACAATTTCAGGTTCGAGACAGTGACGACTTAGCTGCTAGACAGAGATTTTATACCACTTTTGGATACAAGTTATGACACAAAGGTCGGTCAGCTGGGACTGAAGGACTAGTTTTTGGTTTTTGGTTATTTCCTCATGTATGTAGCATACTTTGTAGACTGAACACTGAACGTTGATCGTTGATAATGTATAAATATGAATGATGGATCTAATGCTACGTTGTAAATTATGGTTTATGAAATGAAATGAGGACATTTTGGATTTTTGATAATGTGTTATTTCTGATTTTGTTTATGATGCCAAGTGATACAATGAAGGTGAAATAGTTAACACACCAATTCTATCAGGCATATGCATGTGTGACTATATGGCGCACATACATATGTCAGGCGAGATTAGGGTGTTACAACTTTAGTCGTAGTTTAGTAATAATTATTTAAAGATATTCTTTATCTTCTACATGTTTAGATGTATACGATAAAATTTATGGGATAATTATACATTACAAATAAAATTATAAGGAGATTATAATTATAAGATTCATATTGTATTTATATATTATCCCTAAAATTATTTCTAGGCATTGTTCCATTAAGACTAGACTTTAATATAACGTAAAAAAAAATAGCACACGTTATGCTTTTCTTTGTGAAGGAAGTAGTTGATTTTATAGGCTAAAATATAGAGATACTTAAACAAACATGTAAATGTTTGTTAGAAAACAAGTTTAATGAAATAATCCGATATGAAAACATCTATTTAAAACATTATTTGTATGTCCATGAAAATTTTTATTGTGATGATTGTATAAGTTATCATTTGACTTGAGATTATCAAAGTTATCTCATATAGGAATTACTATGTTTTAATACTACTTATGACTTAGGGTCCGTTTGGTTAAGCTTTTGTCTGTAGAGCTTTTGCCAGTAGAGCTTTTCTGAGAAGAGCTTTTTTTAAAAGCCAGTTGACTGTTTGGCTGTCAATTAAA
>JANZLH020000119.1:724851-748810 GCA_026770325.2 Erythroxylum fimbriatum | reverse complement strand
TTCATTAATTTGCTTATAGATCAATATCAATTCATAAATAATGAACACCAAATTAATGAAATATGCCTTTCTTTATTTATTCATAAAGTCTATACACAACTTTGTACAAAACGCGCTAAAGGCGATTGCCTTTAGGGCACTACTCTAACAAAGGTTTCATCAAAATTAACTCCTTGTTTTTATTTGTAACCTTTAGCCACTAACCTTAATTTGTACGTATGTGCATTACCATCCATATTAGTTTTTTTTATTAAGAACCAACTTACATCCTATATATCCAATACTATAATGAGCATCTACCAAAATCCACACTTGGTTAGTGTATATAGATTCCATTTAAGATCTTATGGCTTTATGTTATTTTAAATGATTGAAACTTTTGTTTCATTATGTACATATAGCCATATCTGAAATGATTATTTATGAATGTAATGAAAATATAGGTATCCATCTCAAGTACAAATAAGCATAGGCCCACATACATCTAAATGTATAAGCTCTAATAACTGATTGGCAAGCTCAGTTGTTCCATTAAAAAGTAGTTTGTCATCTTTTTTTAAAAAATAAGATTCACAAGTTTCATATGATGTATAATCAAAAGCATCTAAATATTCTTCTTTTAAGTAACTTATGATACTAGTTCTGTTGATATGACCTAACTTGCAATCTCATAAATAAGATAGATTTTAGTTACTTAACTTTCTTTTCTTGTTATTTATATTAATTATTAATATATATAGTTCATATAAACCATTTGTAGGTAATTCAGATCCATAATAAGCATCATCTTTATAAAAAGATCAACTTTTATTCTTAATAATAAAGAAATAGCCATTAAAATATAAGAAAATGGAAATGAGGTTTCTAGTAATAAATAGAACATACGAACAATTATCTAGTTCTAGTTTAAGGAAAAAAGCAAAGCTTTACTACAAGTTTCTACGGCTAATGCAGCAACACTTGCTCCATTGCTAACTTGTAAGTCTGCTTCACCTTTCCTTAATGATCATCTCCTTGTTAACATTTGCATATTATTACAAATATGAGAACACCCAATATCTAATACCTAAGGATGTGAAACAAAAGTAGAAAGATTGATCTCAATCATAAATATACCTGAAGAAGTGGCCTCTTCAAGTTTCTTATCTTTTAAGATAGCAAGATAAGCTTTTCAGTTCCTCCTTCACTGTGCATCGACTCTATAATGAAACATATGCCTTTATCATTGCTTTTCTTCTTGACACCATCATTTGCCTTTACTACTATAGCAAAAACCTTCTATTTCATGCTATTTTTCTTCTTAGAGCCCTTTTTCTTGCTCTTGGAAGAATCTATAATAAGAATAGAACTAGATTCCTTTTTAAGGCATCTTTCTACAGTATTGAGTATGTTTGGTAGTTTAGGCAATGGCACTTCCTTTTTGGTTTGTAAGGAAGCTCATAATATTATAAAAAGCTCAAACTAAGAGACTATATCACCGTATCAATGCTTAACTCATGATTCATGAAAAAATCTAATTGACCTAATTTTTTAATATAGTTAATCATCTACAGCATGTGTAGCTCCATTAAAGATCCTTCTGCCATCTATATTGAAATAATGCTTTGAAGAATTAATATCTCTTCACTCTACTTTATGTCCTGAACAACTCTTTGAGATGTAAAATTATAATAGGAGCATCAAAATTATTGTGCTACCTCTAAAACTCTAGAGATATTCTAGCCAACATTACACTTCTAACTTGTTTAATAGCATTAATATAATGTTAATATCTCTCACAAACCTCATCAGTCACATCTAAACTAGGCTTTGGTGGAATAGTAATGTCGAAAACATATATTTTCTTTTCTTGCTTGAGAACAATTTTTAAGTTACAAAACTAGTCTAAGAAATTAGGTCTAGTTAGCTTGCTAGCATCTATGATGCTGCTCAACGACAAATTAAAACTCATCTTTTCAAATACCCAAAAGACATAAAAGTGCAAGTATTAGTTTATGCCATAAAACCAAATAAAATAACGATTTTAATAAACATTTAGATACTTTACTATTTTATTTAAAATAATATCCCTCATTATTAAATCTAGAAAATCATCAAATAATTTCCTAGTCAGCTAGGATCCTATTTAAAAATAGTTTATCTTGAGTTTGCTCAACAAACCATATAAATTTAAATTAGGTATATAACAACACAAACCAACAAAATTTGAATTACGTAAATAACAATTTTATCAATCACATGTTATGTGACTCATAGATCCATTCGATGACAACTCTTTGCCAAAATATATCATATATATTATTCACTACAACAAAGGACAATTTTAGCAACGAAAACCTTCGTCATTAAAATTAACTAAATCTTCGCTAAAGCCCTATTTAGTTGGATGGTTTGGGATGGAAGGGGATGGAATGTAACACAATTCCATCGTTTCTTTGAGGGTTTCATAATGGAATGGGATGGAAGCAGAGGGTTTCATGTTACGTTTCATTCCATCCTAAATAGTGAAAATAAGAAACCTCCGATTCGGGGGATTTAGGATGGAACGTAAACTAATAAATACATACTACCTAATATACCCTCAATAATTCTTCTTACCAATTATTTTTTCTAACCAACCAAACTCATTTATTATAATGTACACAAGCTTATGATTTCCAGATTTCTCTTTCGGTTCTCCGTGTTCTACCATGCATTCATTCTTCCCATGTTGTTTATTATTAGGGAAGTAGAAGAGGAGCTAGAAAAGTGGTCACCAGTGAGTCTTCCTCTTTGTTGAAACCTTCTTTTTATCCTATTTCTGCTCATTGTTGATTTTTTTTAACATTATATGTCTGTTGCTTTGATTATTAGATGCATTTTGTTTTGGGTGTGGAGATTGTACTCTATTTTCCTTCACTTTATATATGGATTCACACATATGGGTCATCAAAGTCAACATTATCTCTTAATCTCCCTTTCTGCGTAGTTCAACAGAGAGAGAAGCAACTATAAGCAATCATTTTCATAGCATTTTGAAAGCAGTTATACAACTAGAGGATATGTTTCTAAGACAACCTGACGTATTAGAAACCCCATCAAAAATATTGAACAGTAGTAGATTCTACCCATTTTTTAATGTGATTTTCTTTTCTTAACTTAGTATAATTATATTAAACATATAATATTTGAGAACAATATACTTCAATGTCAGGATTGTGTTAGTGCAATTGATTGTACACATATCTATGTGAAAGTACCTACTCGAGATGCTCCTAGATTTCGTGGGAGAAAGGATTATCCAACAGAAAATGTGTTGTGTGCTTGTTCTTTTGATATGAAGTTCACGTATGTATTGGCTTGGTGGGAAGGAATAGCATCCGATTCACGAATTATGAAAAGTGCACTAACCAGACAGTTCTCACTTAAAATTCCCCAAGGTAAAAATAGGGCTCAAACTTTATTAACTAATAAATGTCATAAATTACATTTTGACATAGTTTTATTCATGATAGGAAAATACTATCTTGTTAATGTTGGATTCATGTTGAGAAATGGACTTATTACACCATATAGAGGGGAAGGATATTACTTGAAAGAATATTCAAGGAATCTTCCACGAAATGCTCGTGAATTATTCAATCATTGACATTCATCATTGTGTAACGTTATCGAAAGGGCATTTGAACAGGAAGCTAGTAGCAAGGGGAGAGGAGCTCCCCCTCATCACATTCGACTTTCAAAGCAAAGTAGATCCCACATAGTTCTGGAAGTTAGAACGACATCCTTTGATTCTTTAACTTTTGTTGTGCTACATTGTCGTTACAGTTTCGTAGGGGAAGGATGGTCTGATTTATCTTATTGTAAATTGTTTATTGGATAGGTTGTGTTACTGGTAAGATGAGCTTGCTCCATAAGGCCATCTTGGTAGGAAGTTATGTATAGGCTCACGGTTGTTGTGTTTGGTCATAAGGAATTTCTTTTTTTGTAGGTTCCTTACGAATTCACATTAGGTTATTCCTTTTGGTAGGTAAGAGATTGCTGCATAGGAAATCTCTAGTTGTGTACTTATCCTTTTCTTATGTTTATAAAAATTTACTGATTTATCCACACACAAAAAGATTGCACCAATACCTAGCAAGCAGCTTAAACCCCTTTATCCTTGCTCATATAAATAAAACTTGACATGTAAATATCATAACGGGACTATAAACCATTCAATTGAAACTTATATTGCTTTTAAAGATAAAATAAGTTTTTTTGAAGCACGAGTTGCTTAAGCTAGAAGAAGAGGGACTAAAGATTGAAAGAAATCTGTTGGATCCCGCTTGATTCCGAAATCTATGGTTCTAATCTCTTACGAAAAGTTCGGAGTCCAACAAAATCCCTTATCAACATATTTATCTTAAATTGCAGGACTTAAAGTTATAAAAGGAAGAGCTTAAGAACAATTAAATATTGTAACACTCCCTATACAAAACTTGTAACCACCCACATACATGGCAACCAAATTCCTGTACAAACAGTCACAACATGCATTTCTATTCATTTATAAGAACTATCATCACACATTTTTCTATTCAATGCTACACATATACATATTACAAAATTTCATATCACTTAACATTATCATTGAAAAGTAGTATTACATCTTTACATTAATATGATAATCCCAAAAAGAAAATATACAATTTCCTTTATTACATATACAACCATTCTTTAATCGAAAGAGACATCCAAATGTACTTTTATTCCTAGCTGTTGGCTTTAGTCCCTGCAGATATTCCCTGTACCTCACTCTCATGACTTGGACCTACATGGATTAACAACCGTGCTAAGCTTGAAAGCTTAGTAGGGAAAACACTTAGTTTAGATAACCACTCATAGCAGTCATCCACCAAGCACACACATTCAAAAATATCACAACTCACATACCATAAATTCACATTCATGAACCAACCATTGATATTCAACACTCATGTAAACAATGATGGCATACTTAAGCAAAGTACATAATGAAAATATGCTTCAACATATTATCCATATACCGAAAATGATATTTATAAGCCAAATATTGATATTCAATGCTTATTGATACAAATTATCAATATAAATGCAAATGCTTAATAATACCAGTTATTTATGTTGTCATGCTTCATTTCTTATTTATAACCATTTACTTTACTTCCTATGTTAGGCCTGCACATTCCCTTAGGTGTGGATAATGAGAGCTGTGGATATATGAAGATATCAAACTATGGATACCTAAAGGCATCAAAATGTGGAGACATTCTAATCTCGAAATGAAGACACCATTGGTGTCAAACTGTAGCGGTTGCACTGTATCCTTATAGGTATGCCTATCTATCCACCACCAAGACAATAGAGTAGGCACTATAACCATTACTTTAACCATTTGCCAATTTCACAATTCGTCATATAATATTCACTTAAAGTCATAAAATCTCTATCTGTGTTCATACATGCAAGTCATAACTTACCACCATTAGAAGAGTGTCAAAATAACACTTGTATAATCATACTATACACATATGAGCAATAAATACACAAACAAATAATTTAAGTACATGTAACTTTTCTTTGGAATTCATTATGCTCAATCTTAAATTCCAATGTTCAATCACCCATTTCACATACTATTTCATTTATTTCTAGGTGTTCGAAAAGTTTCATACACATTAAAAAAGGTTCGTATAAGATTCAGTAAAGATCGCAAATGAAAACAAACTCAAAATAGTGTAATTTGGGCTAACCCCACGGTGGTCTATAAATAGGCAAATAATCAGTCTAAAAGCAAATCACATGACAAACTCCAGTTATTCCTTAATATGCATACAGAAAAAGTTTGAATTAGGTTTTAAGGTCTCATATACATTTGTTCCCCTTTGTATCCATTTTCCATTGAACCAATAATCAGACCATTTGAACTTCCCAATCATGAGATATAGACCAAATATCACAAGCTATTGCAAAACAGGGGTAACATCAGGTCACCATTTTTTATCTCAATTTCCCATGTCATAAAACCATAATTAAGTTAAAGTATCTTCTAGGGATTTCTATTTGTATGTCTTAGTTTTCATATGCAACTAAAAGCGCCCAATTTAAAGATATGTGGGTTAAGTTAATGACCCAAACAATATAACTAGTTCAACAAACCCTAGACAGAATTCCACTATACGATACTCTTTTGTCATATTTAACCAATTCTATACAAGATACCACCAAAAAAAATCAAAGCATCATCCCAAAAACCACTCCACATCCAAATGAATCTTTTGTACGCATTAAAATACACACAAATATAGAAATTAACTAAGTGTGTTAGCTCAAGGCTTATTAATGATTTTGATGATGACCTTATAACATTTCAAATTTTAAATTAGATTTATTTCCTTATATTATTAATGGTCTAATTCTCAAAACGAAATAAAATCATATGATAAATGCTTCATTTCTTACAGAAACCTTCTTTATAAACTTACCTTATTTATTCTATAAATTCTGGAAGGATCTTGCTAATCACATATTTCATCAGTCAGCTCTAGTTTTTCTTAACGGTTGATTATTGGAAGATTCTAGCAGAGATAATATTGAAGATTCAAAGTCAAATTCAGAACAGAAATGAAGTAACAGCTAGTTATAGAAAATGTCTATTTAAGCAAGAGCCATTAAAGTTGCGAAACACAGAAGCAAGGAAGGTAAGAAGAGAGAAGGCCAAATTATTGAGATACATCAATACTCTTGAAAATCATATCATTATCAAATCTCTTGTTCCTTAGAAAGTGACAAGTCTTTTTTATAGAGATCATTAAAGCTCATGTGGAGCAAATTACTTCTTCATTTGTTGAGAGCTTGTAGAGGTTATCAAAATACTACTACTTTGGAAGGTTGGAGAACCTTAAAAAATATGTACTCGTGGGAAGGTTGGAGAACCTTGAAAATATGTACTTGTTGGAAGGTCAGAAAACCTTGAAACATATGTACTCGTGAGCTTGAAGAGGCTCATCAAACTACTACTTGATTTTATAGAGAAACACTCAAGTTAGATACTTGGGAACTAGACATAGGCTTAGGATGTAAGTCAAACCAGTATAAATCGGCTGAGTCCTTCTCTCTTGTCTTAACTTTTTTATTTCCGCATTATATTGTGTGCGTTTATTTCAGCAAGAGGCTTCTTCACTTTTAACAAGCTCCTTCTGTTTTTCAACTTGCAAGAATTTCTTTTCAGTTTCTAATAAACACCTTTTGTTTTTATTTTTCTTAATTGGATTCATCATTTAGCAGGCTCCTGTCGCTTAACAAGCTCCTGTCGCTTAACAAGCTCCTGTCGTTTAACAAGCTCCTATTGCTTAAACAGGGTCTTATTACATAACAGGCTCCTCTTGCTTTGCAGGCTCCTATTGTTATTTTAAACTTTGACAGAACCATGTCGTTTTATTCGAATTAAAAGTATCTCTTACATGTGTTTGCTTTATCAAAGTGAAGTTATAAACCTTAAAATTGACAAAGTAGATCTTCTATTGTCTTTCTTTCCCTTCCTTTTTGGCTTTGCTTGAATCACCAAATGAAAAATGATGGGATGAAGAAGGTGAAATGGAGAGGAGAAAAATATGAAGTTAAGCCATCAAAGTGTTGTCTATCTCCCCTCTCCATATGCCTTTTCATGATTTTTCTAGTCTTAGACACATGTTTCAATCGCATTGGACCATATGTTACAATCCCATTGGACCATGTGTTACAATTCTATTGGACCAGATGTTGCAATGATATTGGAACATATGTTACAATTCTATTAGACCAAGTGTCTATTAGACCATGTGTTACAATTCTACTGGAAACACATGCTTTAATCTTATTAGTCTATGAGTTGTCTTTAGGAAAATTGCATATTTTTCCTTCTTCTTCCTTTAATTCCCATATTGGCTTATAATTTTAATTCCCATATTGGTTAATTATATCAGGAGTTATATAAAAAAAACTCCAGGTTATTCGAAAACAAGGACAACAGTCAGAACTCAACTTCAAACCAGAATTCAAAAATCTTAGAGGCAGAATCAAATTGTGGTTCCTTCATCAAAGTTTTATACCTTTGCCTCTAGTTTAATATCCAATTAGAATTATCCAATTTTGAGGTCTACATGCCAAGATACGACCAAATTACAGAAGTCTATTTAGTAGAACCTATCCATCTAGCAAGTACATATCCCAAATCAACAACTTTGGTCTTATCATGCAAGAGCAACACAAAAATGCATCCAATTTAACCAAAAAAAACATCCCATTTGCTTATGAATTACTTCTTTTATCAACTCCCCTCACATCATGCTTATAAATCAAAGTAAACATATCAAAAATTCCTATACATATTTCACGTCTAAGTATGTATGTCTATGTCGGAATCTCATTTACCCATGCCTTTTACATTAAATACCATTATGTCTCTTACTATACTTAGATGTACTTAAGTCGTTATGTTCACTTCTTAATACACGTTAGACATGTTATATTACTTCTAGGGTATATGTTAGGGCCTCACAAATATGCTCAATGATCTTGTTCTTTTCTTTAGTGTTATTTATTTACCTTTTTATTTGTTATAGTTTTTCCTTGGTGCTTGATCACAATAAAATACCTTTGTATGCCTTGTAATTGTTGTTTTACATTTATTTTTACAATTTAATTCTTTTCTTGCATGAGCAAATACCAAGTACATGTAAATGTATATGAAAATTCAAGGTCAGCATATCTCGTAAATACCCTTTTTGACATTTGGATCAATGTTTTCTAACATTTTTTTCCTATGTTGTATGATTATAATAGTAAGGAAAAATGGAGTGCAAAAGCTAGTCCAGTAAATTTAAAAGATGCTTTAATGTTATCAATGGAAGTCTTACAAATTCAAGTGATGATAATGGTGACAAACTTCTAATTGAAATATAGAGACTATTATGAATGATTAAAATTAGGGTTAATTTTTTTAAAAAAATATTATCGATCAATGATAGAGCATAAATACCATTTAAGCCTACATAGAAATTTACAATGGGAAAAGTTAACGATAGTTTATTTCCTTTAATATGCAAAAAGAAAAGAGTTATCAAATTTTTGAATAGATTATTATAAATTAATTATCAAAAAAGATTTGACTACAGTACATCATAACATGTTGTTGCAACAACAAAAAAGTGTGGCTTTAACTAAAAACATCAATTAATTTTAGACATTCCTTAATTTAATTGTCACTTTAACTTTGACCAACAAAATTAATAAGCTTATATCAACATCAAATTATTAAGGCCATTACATTTATCTTTCAAATGTGTTATATGTCAATCATAAATGATAATTGAAGAAAATTCTTAAAAAAATATTCAATACAAAAAAAAAGAAAGGAAAAGAGAGAGAAAGAGAGTTAGTAAATTTTCTTTTAAGAGCAAATCTAAATTTTATTTTAGGACCAAATCTAGTAAACAATAGCATAATTTTTTTTAATTAGGTTTAATAGGAAAATGCAAAAAAATGGCAACCTAAGGAACTAAAAGAAAAGTTTGATAGGTCTAAAAAGTTAATGAGTTATGTCCTAGAAAAAAGTGAGAGCATGAATAAAACTCAAAGTGAGCTATAAATTGATTTAACAAGCTCTTATATAGAAATTTCATATAAAGAAGGAATAAAATAAATAGAGATAAAGATCTTTAGGTCAAAAATTGACAGCGACAGCTAAGGAAAAAGTTAAAACATTTTTTTAAAAAATGTTATTACTAAGTAAACTAAAGGCGTCAAAAAATATGAAGGAATATACTCTCTAGTAAATGAAGACCTTTTTATATGGGAGAAAAGATCCATTACAAAATCGAATTATAAGGTATTACTAAATTTTTAATTCATGTCCTTCTCTGATTCATCTCTCATGATTTAGTTTAAAGATTAATTAGTTAGAAAAAAAAACTTTTTTAAAGATTGACCAAACTGACAACACAAAACTTTTCATGCTTTATTAACATAATCAATTTGCATTCCTTGTCCCTTCTTTGGAATTCAATTGTAAGGTATATTTTTCTAATTATCAATTCTAAAATTGAACTTTAAAATTCTTCCTCAATAAAAGTATTTTGACTATTATTTGTTGCTTCGAGTATCTATAATGATACAAATTATTAGCATTGTTATGTATGCAAGAACTATTCAAGTAAGTTTTGCCAAATTTAATGGATGTATGCATTTGATGTTAGACATGTTTTTTCACAAATAACACTTATAAAATGGCAAATTTACTAGATGAAAGGTCAGAAGAACTTAAGAAGTTTTAAAAGCTGAAAAGACTCCTTCTAAAGTAGTAAATGCGAAAAAGTTCTATTTTAATTGTTAGCAATTGTCAAAAGGCATGGTTATATAAATTTTTAACCGTTATGCTTACCCTAATTTTGTTATTTTTGTTTAAAAAAATAGCATAAATGTTGGCAACAATTATGGGAAATCCTCAAATTGCACAAATTGGCTAACTATTTGACAAATGGGCAAATTATAAAACATGCGATATCTCCAATTCTTTCTTTATAAATTCTCGTGATGACATTTCAAAATGATTCATTTGAAATTTGCATACTAACTTTATTTTTAACACATGATCTAGCAAATTGTCATTCATTTCTATAGTAAGCAAAAAAGTAGACATTTCTTTAGATATCCCAATTTAGTTAAAACCATATTCACTTTATGAATCCTAAATTAGTTATAAATGTCTAGATATTTCTCAGGTTTTTTTCCCTCAAAATTCAATTCAGTATCCTAGATATTACTTTTCTTTATCCAAAGCTCAATTCAAAACCTAAACACTTTTTTGGATATCCCATCTGATTATATATTATCTGCAAGTGCATAGAATCAATTGTAGCAAGTTATAAAGCTAAAGTATTCTAGGTATCGATCCCATAGGGATTATACTACTATATTTATTAATCCTAGCTAAATAATGAAACTAAATAAAACAAGATTTGGTAAATTTTAATTACTCTTTAAACTAACAAAAACAAGATAATTAGGCAAAGAAAAATCAATAAGATAACGTGCACAAGGTGTTTGACAAAAAGTTTCAACCAATATTATTCCTCAACAGGTTGTGCAGTGAAGGAGCTATCATCAACCTTCAAGGGGGCATCTTCAATCATTTACATGGAATTATAATTATCAAGCTATGATTAATCTAAGTTGAAATAATAATTATCTTAATGTATCTATGCCCTCTCTAAAGGTACATAGTTATATTCAACTAGGTAATTACTACCTATCCATGCACACTTCAGCTTAATTAAACTCATTTAGCATAGTTAATATATTCAGTCATCACAATAGTTTAAAAAATCTCTTGCTCTGGTTATAATGTATTTATTCTCCTAATGCATAGATCATACTTCACCTCTTAGTCCTTCATATAATCTAAAAGATTGAATCTATGACGGTTAGTCATCAACTTAACAACTAAAAGTAAAGAGAATAAATTTGACCAAACAGTAATTTATCATACATTAATAATTAAAAGATCCATTACAAGTTATATACTAACTCTAACTAAGGTTTTATTTACTAATTATAATGAAAACAAAACAAAAGCAAACCAATTGTAACATTAGAGAAAGAAAAAACTAAAAGAGTTGTCATGATTATCCTTTAATCTTACTCTAAATTCCTCTTTGGTGTTAAGAAAGACTAAAACAATGAATTAATCTCAAGATGGTTGTCACACGCCTTAAAAATATCCTAAAGCTCACCTTAATAAGAATATTTATAGCTGATTAATAAAACTATGTAGAAAGTAAGAAAAGTGAATAAGTTCATTTATAATTGTACATAGGTTCTGAATTTGATGAGGAAGGATTTCACTAATAGTAGAAATTTGTATTGTCTTACCATTATAAGATTTGCAACTCATTTGTTATCACTTTAGTACTTTGTTTTAATGAAGAAGAAGCTAAGATAAGTAATATGTGGGTTACATCTCAACATTCCAAATCTATGCTAGAACGAATGTTTCTAATTTATACTTAAAGTTTATGAATTTTATTTAAATGTCAATTTATCATCTGAGTTTATGTGCTTTAGGTGAGAGTATCCTGTTTGACTAATAGTGATGAGAAAGTAACAAAAGATTACTTTTATGATGTCATAAAGAGGGTGAACGAAGCAATCAAGGTTAATATAAAAAATAGGCCTCCCTTATACACATCTGATCTTACAGTCATCAATGAAAGATAAGAAAGACAACTTTATTATTCGTTGTTTTTTATGAGGACTTTTTAAATCTGAATCTCTATTTAAACCAAGTTAAAGTTAATAGGAGAATGATATTAACTATTATAACAATTGTTTCATATAAGATAACGCATGATTTCTTTAACTCACAAATAAAGGCATACAAGGATAAATGCAGTGAATTTAAGATGCCCATTGTAATATGTTAAATAGACAAACTTAATCTAAATATATATTTCTTCACTTTTCTTGTTTAAAATTAACCATCATTTTATTTTGTTTGTAAGATTACTTTTATTTGAAGTTAGTCTCGTTAAGTAATTGTAAGACAATAAAAGTAATCTTATAAACAAAATAAAATTCTTAGCCAATATATGCTTGCAACTGAATGTTAAAGGAATTAAAGCACGTTTGAATTTATTTATTCCAAAGAAAGAAATAGATTAGAATATAAGAGTTTAGATAATTAGGCATTAGCTTTGAGAAAAATACCTCATTATCATTATTAAGTTAAACATAACTTCTCATAATTTCTTAATATTTTAATTTTTGTTTATTAATACTCTTAATAAAACAAGTAATTATATATATCTAATTTGCCTTAATCATATCGATCCTTTAGCTGACTGAGTTCTAAAGAACTAAGTTTTATAAAAGAAAGTAACTTGAAAGATAATCTTAGATGAAAAAATATTAACATGTTATTTGATACATTAAGCTTGAATAATAGTGAAGATGAGACTCTTTAATAATGAGGACTGCGTACCAAAAAAAAACTAGAAACAATGTAATTTGAGCTGATATGTCATATAATGAAGTTTTAGATTCTTCATTTTCTTTGTTTTCTTTTAATTTCACTTATATTTAATGTATTTTTTAAATTTTATATATGCAATAAAAGTATAAACTTTACTTCTACTTTGTTGTATTCCTTAGCATAAACTCTTATTATTATGTTTATTAACGTATATTATACAATTATGTAACATTTTTTATGTAATCAATTGTAACATTTTGAATATTTGTTATTATTCTTAATTTTATTTCTTTATGAGAATTATCGATCTTCTTCTTATTATATTAATTACAATTATTATTTTTATAAGAAATACGTGAAAGTAATATTAATAAGTATAAAATAGTTATTATATTAAATTTATGATATTAAGTAAAAATAAAATTATATAATACAATATGCTAAAGTATTATTTTATAATTTTATATAAAAAAATTATCTAAAATAATGCATAGTGTGAACGGATACGGTGCTGCCTTGTCTTCCTCTCTCCAGTACAGAAATGTCCTATCTAATGCGTCGGATCTAAACTAGTTATCGACTGCCTTTTGACTGTGACTTCTATTTCATTGGGTTCAGAAAAGGTATCATTCTTTGCTTAAAACACGTACCTTGCCTCTTCTGGAGTCAGGTACACTTCATTGTCCTTTTTGTTTTCATAACCCTTTTCACGTGTGTTCCTTTCTGGGTTTTTCGTTTCTCAAGTTCGTGTTGATATTTGTATACCCTTTATTCTGTTTCTCCTTCATCCTTGTTGATGTTACTGTTGTTTTGAGTTCTGAAGGCGAAAGGAAGGTGCGCCTCTCTTACTTGTATTTACGCAATGCCTAATTCAACCACTTTTTCGGTTTTAAATGCTATCTTGAGATCGGAGAGACTTAGTTAGCTGGGTTGATTATTCCTTTGATTTATTTTGTGGAGATTAACTTTATACACAACTTTTCACGTGTTTGGAAGATGTGCTTCATGTTACGGTTCGTATTGATTGCAAATTAACAATGGGTAATGTTGATCGTAATTCCGTAATCTAAATCCTCAAGTTGATCCGTGGAGTTGTCAATGCGAAACTAAGTTTGTGTTGCATTAGTTGACCATCATTTTAATGCTAACTAAATAAAGAAGGTTTTTTTACTTATTCTTCATAATTAGGATCCATTTTGGAACCTCATGCTCTTCTCATGGTACAGGAGTTAAATCCATTTGTAATATCCAAAAACGTTTTCCAATCACATCAATAATTACGTATACATGTTCTTGACTTAAGTCTAGGGTGTAATGCTAAGGATTGTTGATGCTTGAAATAACAACCAGGATTATACTATCATATTTCTTTCTTTTGTATCAGCAGTTTTGGTTATCTTTTTTTGTTTATTTGACTATACTCTGTTCCCTTCTACTTCCTTCCGGTTCAGCTGAAGGATCAAGGAATGTGAGAATCAGAGACTTCTTTTACTTTTTCTTTTAGTAGGTTACTTTAGCATGATAGAACTATAGAGTGATCTAAAATAAATTTCTTATTCTGGGGTGGGCAAGTCGATTATCAAATTACAATGACTCTGAAAAGAGGGCTACATGACACACCCACTGTAGGTGTCGAGCCCTGGGTGATTTTTAGCATTATTACATATGTGAACTCATTGCTGTAATCTTGGTGATTTTGCTATATTTATATGCTTTCTCTTACTCTGAGATGATACCGCATTAGAAAGGTGGACCGAAGATGCTTCCACTTCCCTCTGACTTTTTATTGGTAACTATTATTGGGTTTTAACAGTAGGCTCCTGCTTGTGTGCAAAACTGGAAATACAAAAGGAAATCTTAACAATTAGATTTTTGGCTTTTTGGTTTGTTATTGTGTTGCTGTACACAAGTAAAAGGAAAGATTGACATAGCCATCTTTATATTGTATCATTTTGATTGGTACTTTGTAATGTGATTTTGTATCTCGCAGCCCTCAACTCACTTCTTTTAACAAGCTAACTGTAAGTTCCTGGATGATTAAGATTGTATCTTGTGCTTGTGGCTCAGGGTTTGCCAGTATGATAGCTTGCTCAACCATTAGTACATGTACAAAAGGTGCTGTCTGGTTGAGTGGATGTGTTACACATACAGTTAGGACAAACTTGAGCATCGGACAATCAACTTCATGTTGTTTCTGTTTCTATCCTGCACAATCTAGGTCAAATTACACCCACTTATCAGCTTCAAAGACAATCTATTTCCCATCTATTGGGAGCTTTCAAATACTGCAGAAAAGGTGTTTATGGTCTGCCCGGTCCAGACAAAGGTATCATTTGTGGATTTCGAATCATAAACGTTTCCTAAGCACACAAGATCCTCTAAAGAGCAAACTAAATATTTCATTGGCCTCCCGATGTATGAATTTGAGGCTTTCAGTTTCAAATTCGGGGATGCTCTCCAAAATTAAGGGTAGTATGGGACCTCTATCTTGGTCGCTCAGATTTGCGTCCACAATTGTAATATTCAGTCTCTTCACCTGTTATTCAAGTGCTGAACCGTCACGCTCTGACTCATTTATGAAGGAGAATAACCAGAAAGATGATTGTGACTTCTCACATGTTAAATTCTCACATGGAAAAAAGGTCTATACTGATTATTCTGTTATAGGTAACGATCAAATTAGTCCAAGTTAAAAGCAGTTTGCATTTAATTTTACTTAACAGTGCTTTGTCTGTCCTCTCTCTGTAATGTGGTTTAATGTGTCAGATTTTGTTCTCTACAGGAATTCCTGGTGATGGAAGATGTTTATTCCGCTCTGTGTCTCATGGGGCTTGTCTGCAGGCTAGGAAACCTGCTCCAACTGAAAACCTTCAAAGGGAATTGGCTGATGAGTTGCGATCCAGAGTAATGCCCCATGCTTATCCTTGTTCAAATTTCTTCTAACGGAATGCAAGTTTTTGAACAAATGATGGTAGATTCTATCAAATGCCAACTTTTACTGTGGAAGTATCACCTGATGTTATTGTTTGATTATGTGATTATTTCATAAGTTGCATGGTTTTTCATCAATCTACCACTAACTCTCCTAGCTTGATGAATTTGTCAGGTTGCTGATGAGTTTATCAAGAGAAGGCAGGAGACAGAATGGTAAATGTTGTTTTCGTCTATTTTACTTTTGGGTTTCTCCCATAGAACCGGATCCTGTTTACGATCCAATATTCTAAATGGGAAGACTTTATGTTCATGGCCAAACATTAAAGCCATGATTTGAGCTACTGACATCATCATCATCCCTAAAAAGTTCACTTTGGTGGTTCTGTTCCAATCTATAGAGATTGTATTAATCCAGCTATTTCCTAGCATAACATGCACTTGAAAATGGATCAAGATGTGATTATGATGGGAATGTGGCTGACTTTTGGAAAATCTATACTTACAGGTTCATAGAAGGGGATTTCGACAATTATGTAGCCAGGATGAGGAAGCCACATGTATGGGGTGGTGAACCTGAGTTGCTTATGGCTTCACATGTTCTCAAGTAACTCTCTGTCAGAATTTGGGTGCATGCAATTGTTTGTGTTCGTGTTCGTGTTTGTATTAACTTATTTGAGGATGAAACACTGCAGGATGCCAATCACTGTATACATGTATGATGAGACTGCCGGTGGTCTCATATCTATTGCTGAGTATGGGCAGGAATATGGCAAGGAAAACCCCATTAGAGTCCTATATCACGGTTTTGGTCACTATGATGCATTACGGATGCCTGGAGAAAAGTTTGGGAAATCAAAACTTTAGAGCCTATATTATATTCTTTCATTGCTAAACATTAATAGGTTGATGTATGAATTATATTATATTATACTATAACACCGAATTCTACCCTCTTATGAAAGAGAATATATTATGTAGTACACCTTTGGTTATAAAAATCTCTTGTATAGTTTGAATCATATATCACACAACTGAAGGATCATCCCTCTGACTGCTAAACACAATCTCATAGTTTATAGTAGCTCTCAAGTACTAAGTATCCATCTGGCTACTTCCTAATAATGTTTTCTAAGTTTTGACATGTATTCACCAACCTAACTAACAATATGAGCATACAGCATAAATCATTGCATAGCATCTAAATAGTGCTAGTATATGATATCTTAGACATATCCATCAGCATCTGACTTTAAGTACTAATCTAAGGAAAGTCTAAAGTGATTTGTCAATTGGTTACTCACGAGTTAGCCTTACTTACTCCAAACATGTTCCATACCTTCTCATTATATCTAAACTAAGATAACTACAATTTCTAGAGCTTCTATCTTTATTCTATTCACATCATGCATGCTCTTTTTTAGTAATCTACACATCATCCACATATAGTAGCAGAAAAATAAATGATTAATCATAAGGATCTTGACATATGTACAACAATTATGCCTATATCTCTTATAGTCAATTTAATGATGTATAATTCAAATATTTTATACCATTATTATAGAGATTAGTTTAGCTCATAAAATGACTTCAATTTATAGACCAGTTGCACCTTTTCATATTAACTAAACTATGAATACTACTCTTTGTAAATTTTCTCTTCCATATCACCATAAAGAAAGTTGTCTTTTTTTTTTTCATTTGCTTGAAATGCATAGTCAAACTATCTACTAACACCTTCGAAATCCTAAGGAAATTATGTCTAAATACCAAGAAAAACATTTCAACATAATTAATCCCCCTTGTTATGTATGCTTTTTAGCTACTAGTCTAGCCTTGCACTTTTTTTTCCTTTTTCTTTTATTAATGCTGTCTTTGTCTTGTATATATACTTGCATTTTATAGCGCTCTTTTCTCTAAGAAGTTGCACTGGCTCTCATATTTAGTTCTTGCGTAAAAACTCTACTTCTCTACTGTAGCTTTTATCCATATATCCTTCTCTTAATTGTTTATTCAAAAATTTTAGAAAAAAAATCATATAGACAAGTTAAACCAAAACAAAATTACTGCCCTCAAGGAAAGAACACAATGTAAATGCTAGTTATGTAAAGAAGAAGGACATTACGTTAATGAGTGTCCTAAAAGAAAAACAACTACCAATAAATATAATGAAAAAGTCAATATATTGATACATGAATCTGGTTTACCTTTTATTTTAGGAAATAATTTTCTAAAATTGCATAACCCCTTTTGTTAGTATTTACATTAGATCACTCTAAAAATACCAATAATTAATTCCCTTAATCAAAAATCAATTATCCTTAAAATTCCTATCTATCATACTACATACTATACCATGTTAAAACTTCAAACAGAAAAACTAGATCAATTACAAAATTTTCTTCAAAATAATTTATATTTACAAACTGAAATAGAAACTTTACTTGATCAAGTTTGTAGTGAACATCCACTCGACCCAATTAAAAATACTAATACTCAATTCATTAAGATAAAATTAAAAGACCCTACACAAGAAATAAATATTCGAAATAATATACCATACAATCAACAAGATGTACAAGAATTTATTTTAGAATGTTATGAATTATTAACAAAACAATTAATTTCCCTAAGTACTAGTAAACATTCTGCACTTGCTTTTTATGTTAACAATCACTCTGAACCAAAAAAGAGGAAAAAGACGCATGCTTATTAACTACAAAAAAATAAATGAGGCCACGCTAGGTGATGCCTATAAATTACCACGTAAAGATTATATTATAAATAAATTAAAAGGACATAAATGGTTTACCACTTTAGATGCAAAATCTGGATATTAACAACTATGTCTACATGAAAATGCAGAACCACTAACTGTTTTTACTTGTCTTCCCTAAAAACATTTCCAATGGAATGTATTACCGTTTAGTTTAAAACAAGCCCTTAGCATATATCAACGATTTATGGATAACAATTTAGAAGGATTAGAAGATTGTACTATAGCTTATATAGATGACATTATTATATTTTCCAATACTGATAAAGAAGATCATCTGAAAAAAGTCCGACTTGTCCTTCAACAATATAAAGAAAAATGATTAATTTTAAGCAAAAAGAAAATTAAATTAGCACAAAAAAATATTGAATATATAGGTATAGAATTTCATAAGAACAAAAATTAGTTCAATATTATTCACAGAATAGAGGCCGATATGGACCTAAGGCTATCATCTTCCCTAAAGCCGATCCATTAACAACCTACCTCTTCTTCCAGAGTGGATTAATTGATACTATTTATCAAACTAATCTCGATATCCTTTCTGAATTTCCAACAGGACTCATCCAAGCAGTTAAAACATACAAAGATTGCTTTACTAAAGAAAGAGAAGTTTTTATCAATGTCTTCAGTATTTATCTAATTTTCAAGGAAACCGACAATCTTAAGGATGTAGAAATTAAAGTATCCAGAATAGCTTTTATCCAGATCGGAGTAAGCAACAGGATGTACCCTCCTATAGACGAACCTCCTCAACACAACTTTAACTAGGATCTCACTAATCAATTTATTCTTCATTGTCTAGACGAAGTCTATCAACAATGCATCAAAATTACTCATTACTTAAAGTCAATTACAAAGGACCAAATATCGTTATGATCTCAGCCTACAAAGCACCAATGTCATCAGAAGCTCTTCAAATTATTCGACAGTTTGAACAACCATTTTCAACAGTCAGTGGCATTTTCAAGGACTTATCCGAGCAATGGAGGTACGCCATCTGTCAACAACTTAGCAATCATCCTTAGCATAAATGTACCTACTGCCCTGCTACTTCTACAAAAGATAAAGATGACTCTGGGTCCACAGAAGCAATAATTGAAGAGTAAAAACACCCAAAGTAAGAATCTTTAAAGGATGTAGGTCCCCCCTGTCGGGCACCCTGTCAAGCAATCAATAAAAAGTAGATTCTTCTGCTTTCTCTCTTTTTTATATCAGTTGCACTTTAATCGATTCCTTCGGTTACCTGTAAAAGCCAACCAATCGTCTATAAAAAGGGCGATGTATCTCTTATCAGTATGAAATAAAATAACATATTTTACTATCTTACCTCTTGTTCATTCCAAAATTTTAGCCTACAGTTTGGTGTTTAAACGGAAAAAAGCAATTCAAGTATGATTTCACTCTTGTTTTTTGTTTCATCAATGTTTATTCATCTTATACTCTTTATTAGTTATGTTATGAATCTAATAACTCTCTTTTTATTCATCATTAGTATATTTCTTCCCAACAACAAAATTATACAATATCTTATTATCTGTTATAAAGAAAAATTTTCTAACTTCATAATGCAATATTTATTTGATAAATTCTGTTCTCAATATAAACTTCCACATCATTATTTATTTTAGTTCGTTATCATGATTCCATTAATAATTATTTTTTCAATTCTCATTACTTATGTTTATTTAATCATTGTTCATACTTGTATGCTAATTCTTACATTTTTATCTATTTGTTTTATTCATTTAAATTCTCAATCTATTGGATTATTATTTCAGGATTGTCTTAGATATAAATTTAGACCTATTATTCTACAATATTTAGTCAAATATATTTATCTTCGCAATAAGCATAAAACAAAGAAACCCTTTTATTCCCCAAAATATTAGTAAAATAATGCATGTTTGTAAAATTTGTAAAACTCTTCTTCAAGCTATAATCCATTATGAAAATAAATTAAGCAATAGTAGAACGCTTATTCAAGTTTCTACTAATATGTAGAATTTCCTTCAATTAATAAATGCACCTCTTGAAGAAATCCAACTTTATCAAACAAGAATTAATACTCATTATGAACTATATCAATTAGAAAAAGAAGATGCTAACCTAAGGGGTGTGGTTGAGTGGCAGGGACTCATCCATCCTTAACCAAAGGTAAGGGGTTCGATCCTTGACTTTGGGTATGGAGCAGCCTTAAATCCTTGGGCCAGCTGTTCCACCCTGTGAGGTGCCTACAAACCAGCGAGGCGATTAGTCACTAGGTTCCGTCGGTGGATACCCTGGTCTAAGACCCAAAAAAAAAGAAAAAGAAGATGCTAAATATTTACATAACCAATTTAAAGACCACTATAAATTACATCTCGATGGATTACACTAGTTGTCAATTTTGTAAACAATTACAAGAACATATCTTATATATTGAAAATTTAGTTAACCAATATATACTTGAAAAACAATATTATGAAACAAGATATAATTATGTATAATTTGTTTTTGATAATTAGATTGGATTAAAACCAATAAGAGAATGACTACAATTAGCTCAAAATATTTATAATTTTTACATACAAGAACTCAATTATTTAAATAATACTTTACAGAATCACCATCTTCAGTAAGAATGATCAACAAAATTACAGAAGAACAAAATATATTAGATATAGATAATTTAGAGTTAACTAAATCTACTACTATTTTTCATATAAACACCTTACTATCTAAGGGGGAAAAAAACAAATAGCTAAAACCCAACTAAAAAGCCAGACAAGATATACATACTCCTATTCTGAAAAATTTAATAAATTGACAAAATATTATTTATTATGGTAAAATTGTTCATGAAACACCAATCCTAATCGATCAATGTAGTGGACATATTAGACTAAATTTAATTGATTAAAACCAAATTTACAAACAATTACAGAAAATACCCAAAGATAAAAGACATAAAATCGGGGTTATACATTTATCTACAATTCAGATCTTATTAAAATCAACATTTCAAGAAGGAATTGATTCACCTATTAGATTGGCAATTATTGATGAACGAATGACTAATTTATATGATCAAATCATAGGAATTATGAACGGAAATCTAGCATATGGTAAAATAAAATTTAATACTCGCTTAAAATTAGAACATAATTTAAATGAAACTATTACCATTGCTTATAAATTTTATCGACAAAATTTAATGAATATTGGACAATATCCATTTTGTATAACATATCAAATTAGTTATGCTTTAACAAATTCGCTCCACGGTATTGAATTAAAAAATACGAACAATTTATATTAAACAATTATTTAATGAAGATGCAAAAGTAGGAACCAATTTACGAACAATGCTTAGAGAACTATCAGAAATAAAATACCCCATAAGTTTAGAGGATACTTCTGTACCAAGATTATCATTGAGTGCTTGAAAACAATCACAGAACATTTCAGATGTAAGTTTTCAAATTTCTTCCTTCAAAGCTTTGGTAGGTAAATCATTGATTTTATCCATATTGATAGGTTTTCCTAAAATTTTAATTTTGGGCTCAGGAGGAGGTTTTTCAAGAGCTTGTTTGTATTGAGGCTTTAGTGTTGGGTTTTCAAAATCGGCTAGGGCTTTTTCAGCCTCTTGTCTAGTGGAAAAACTTTTATGTATAATTGAGGATTTCCCTCTTATGTGTACTGTTGCTTTGTGCCATTCGTCGTAGAGTCCTGCCATTAGTCCATTAAAAATTACATAAACTTTTTCTTCCTTGAAATCCTCTTTACGTTGAGAACTGATAGACACTGGTGGAGTTGTGGATAAAGGGTTTTGAATAATTTGTTGTGGGTAATAGGAGAAATAGTAGGTGCATAGGTTGGGTGAGGTGTTTGATCTAGAGAAAGTTGTTTTTCTAGTAAAGTAATAGTAGTCCTTAATTGATTAATTTCCTTGGTTACCGTTCCTACTTGATGTTGTAGTTCAATCAATTTGGCTTCCTTCTTGGTTAATGATTCCTTGAGCCTCATAATGGCCGCTTCCATTCTCTGGTTAAGATATCTGCAAGACTGTTGTCAGAAGATTTTATGAATATGAAAATTATATTGATTTAATTCTAATTGCCACCGAATTAGTATTCTTTGATTATAATTCATTTTAGTATTGTATTTAGTGAATTCACATAGATATTTTGAATATGTTTGAATAGTAAATTCAACTGGTAATAAATTAATACGCCGTTTTCTCAAAGTTTTGAGACAGGCTAATGTTTCCTTTTCATGAATTGGATATTTGCTTTCAGGAGAACTGTATGACCCATTTATATACTTGCATAATAAATATTGTTTGTGGTTAGGTGGTCGTGCCAACAGGCAACCTACCCACGTATCTATACTGGCATCAATCTGTACCAGAAGTGTATCCTTTGGTAAATAATTACATAAAAGTGGTAGATCCTTACATAGATATTTCAATGTACGTACCGCTTCGGTATCTTCAGTAGTCCAGCTCCACTGATATTTTGTGCTACATTTGAGTTGTAATCGTTTTCTTTCTTTAGCAAGATTTAAAAAAAACTTGATCGGATATGTAATTAAGGATTCTTAAAAATTGTTGTACATGAGTTCTATTTTTAAAAATATCCGTAAATTGTTGTATTTTAGTAAGAATATTGGGTTGTTATTTTAAAAATACATTACTTCTGTACCAAGATTATCTTTTAATCATACTTTTAATCCTACTCCTCTAGATAAAAAGAACTCCTTTTCATTCACAATCCTTACGTTTAGAAAAGCCAATTCGATTTACTGAACCTGGAATAACTTATACTCAACCAATTAAAATTACTGAACCCAAAGTTAATTTAAAAGAGTCAAATTCTGAACAAAGTATCACTAAAGATATAGGAACAATAAAAACTCAACTCCATGAATTAACAACACATATTAAAAATACTTTATGAGTGTTACTAAATATCTCGTTAAAATATTAGAAAAACAATTACAGATAGAAGTACAAATAAATGAATTATTAAAATCAGGCAAACATGTTACAATTTATGCAACAATTAACAATAGAAAATACTGGTATTTTTCATATAAACACCTTACTATCTAAGGAAAAACAAAAACAAATAGCTAAAACCTAACTAAATCTAAAAGCCGGACAAGATATACATACTCATCTTTTACATACAAGAACTCAATTATTTAAATAATACTTTACAGAATCACCATCTTCAGTAAGAATGATCAACAAAATT
>JANZLH020000119.1:714126-724751 GCA_026770325.2 Erythroxylum fimbriatum | reverse complement strand
GTAAGAGCATGGAACAATTTACTTGATGTAGAGCTTTAAATGAAGGAAATTAAAGGCAAGAAGAAAAGCGAATCTCTTATTTTTATTTTCAAAATATTAATAAATTAAAAGCTTAAATATTTAGTTAATATTTTTTATAATTATATTGAAAATCAAATAAAGTTTTTAAATTTAAAATATAATTTATCTTAAAACAAAAAGTAAATAAATAATTAGGTATTCAAATTAAAGGTGTCAGAGTTTTGCCACTACAAAACTCCCTACCGTCGTTTTGCTGCCCACATAAAATGTAAACGACAGCACCATCTTACTGAATATAAGCTTTCTGGCCTCATATTGAAATTACATGCGCAGAGAAAAGAATATACTAAAAATGTTAGTGGAGTGAAAAGTGGACACAAAAGCTTGTGTCCTTGTTCAAATGATTTTCTGACACCTATAAATTAAAAGACACATCTTTTTCCAAAAGGACGCATTTTACAGATCCCCGTCCCTATCCAGAATCCAACTCCGCTCAATTATGTACAAAACACATTAATATTAACAGCAGAAGCAGTCAAATGAATTCAAATGAATGTGTAATAAGTGAGAGCACAGAGCCACGTCCACCTTGTTTCCCATACCTCGATCTCCCCAACTTCATTTCAAATCTTCCATCATACCACTCTCCCTCTCTCTCATTTCTTCCTCCGTCTTTCTTTTGCTCTGCAACTGCAACTTCTCGTTGCATGCTCTTCAAGTCTCTTGTGAGTCCTGTCTAATGATCAGTCATTCCTTCCTCAATTCCTATTTGCAATGCATCTACTCCCTATCCAACTCATCCCCACATTTCTTCTTCTCTTTGTTAATTTCTCCTTCTCCCTCAACAACGACGGTCTCGCTCTCTTGGCGCTTAAAGCTGCTGTAACTTCCGACCCAACTCAAGCTCTTTCCTCTTGGGCCGATTCTGATCCAAACCCTTGTCACTGGCATGGTGTCATTTGCTCTGATCGCAGGGTCACCTCCTTATTCCTTCCAAACAAGACCCTCACTGGTTACATCCCCTCCGAACTCGGCCTTCTTAACTCCCTCACACGACTCTCTTTGTCTCACAACAACTTCTCCAAGACCATACCTTTACATCTCTTCAACGCCACCAACTTACGTTCTCTGGATCTGTCTCATAACTCCCTCTCCGGGGCGGTACCGCCACAGATCAGTTCCTTGCAGGCCTTGACCCACTTGGATTTGTCTTCAAATTCTTTCAATGGCTCACTCCCTCTATCTCTCATTCAACTCAAAAGTCTCACTGGCACTCTTAATCTCTCTTACAATGCATTCTCCGGCGGGATTCCGGAGTCATACGGGGATTTACCGGTGGTGGTGAGTTTAGATTTAAGGAACAACAATCTTAGCGGCAAGGTGCCGTTGGCGGGCTCATTGGTCAACCAGGGTCCGACAGCATTTGCCGGTAACCCGGGCCTATGTGGGTTTCCACTGCAAGCTCCGTGCCCGGAAGCTGCTAACACCACTGCCAGCGACAACCCTGAGAACCCAGGTAGCCCTAGAGACCCTATCCCAAGTACCGTCGGCGGTAGGCATGAAGGGAAGGCGAAAAATGGGTCGGTAGCGGTTCCCTTAATATCAGTCGTATCGGTCATCATTGGAGCTGTTTCGCTCTCGGCGTGGTTGTTTCGGAGAAGATGGAAGAACGACGAGAAGCGCAAAAGAACAGGAAAAGAAGAGAAAATAGAAAGCCGCCACGAGGCTACCGAGGACGTGCATCAGGGTAAATTCGTAGTAATGGATGAAGGGTTTAGTTTGGAGTTAGAGGAATTGTTGAGGGCATCTGCGCACGTTGTGGGAAAGAGCAGGAGTGGGATAGTGTACAAGGTGGTGGTCGGGGGTAGGGGGTCTGGTGCGGTGGTGCCTACGGTTGTTGCGGTGAGGAGGCTGAGTGAGGGCGATCATGTTGCAGCCTGTAGGTTTAAGGACTTCGTGACGGAGGTGGAGGCGATTGGAAGAGTGCACCATCCCAACATTGTACGGTTGAAGGCTTATCACTATTCTGATGATGAGAAGTTGTTGGTCTCTGATTTTGTGCGCAACGGCAGCTTGTACTCTGCGCTGCATGGTAAAACTCCGCTTTTACTTGCATTTTGTGTGTACATAAGTTATTATTTTGCATTTTGATTTTGTGTGTGTGACATATTCGGGGAGGAGTTGAAAAGTTGGAGTCTAACGCACAGTTCAGAACCTGCAATTAACCATTGCTTTAGGATGTACCAGAACCAGAGCCCTTTGTGTGTTCAAAACTAGTTTAACATAACGCGTGTAAGGTCTCCCCTACTAAGTGTTTTACGTGCTCAGAATCTAGAGTTCTCAAAACGTTGGAATGGACAGACTCCGTGTACTGACTTCCTTTCTTCAGGAGATACCAAACTGTATATTGCTCGTGCATTTCTGGTACTGTGTTTGTCTTCATCAGCTTTGTCGTATCTCTTGTTTTGGTACCATTTTGGCTCATTGTTTTGTTCCCTATGAGAGATTTATAATACCTTGTCCCATTTTCATGAAAGGACATGAATGAATAGTAATTTCAGAACTTTTCCGTGAATTCAAGTTGGCCCACCGAGACGGAGTGTTGTCTTCTAGTTAGCTCAGTTGATGAACCTGTACCATTGACTATTAGGACCTGAAAGTTCTTTCTCTTTTTGCTTTTTAAGACATTTTACAATTAGTTGATAATCTTATAGATGAATTTATTTTGTTCTTATTCTTACCATTCATTAAAGTTTACCGCGGTGAGTTGTTGTTATTGTTATTATTGTTATTGATCAAAAGGATAATGGTTTACATTACTACTTTTATTATCATCATCACATCCAGTCCGAAGTCCCGTAATAAAGCGGGATTTGAGAAGGTCTGATAGTACGCAGCCTTACTCTTACATAATAGAGAGACTGTTATATAGTACTACTTTATATCCATTAAATACTAGCTATTGTTGTTTACCTTAGAACTTCTAAGCATTTCTTGCTACCTTTTTCTTGAATGTTTATGATAGCTTTCTACTTGTAATCTTTGGATGCAATATGAAATGCCCCTTTCTTATAGTGTGAAAATTTCACAGGAGAGCCCTCAAATGCACTAACTCAACTTCCATGGGCAACGAGGTTAAAAATTGCTCAAGGTGCTGCAAGGGGTTTGATGTACATACATGAGTACAGTCCTCGTAAATATGTACACGGTAATTTGAAGTCAACAAAAATCCTTCTTGATGATGAACTTCATCCTTACATATCCGGCTTCGGACTCAACCGTCTTTTCTCGAGTACTACTAAGTTGACGACTTCAGTGTCAAAAAGGCAGTATGCTAATCAAACAATAGTAGCCTCTACAATGGGCTTGACAGTTTCTGCTCCCTCCAACTTTTACTTGGCACCTGAAGCTCGAGTATCTGGTTGCAAGTTCACCCAGAAATGTGATGTCTACTCCTTTGGAATTATACTGATGGAGCTTTTAACCGGTCGGCTACCTGATGACGGGTCAGAAAATGATGGTAAAGGACTAGAGAGTCTTGTGAGGAAGGTGTTTCGAGATGAAAGGCCATTGTCTCAGATCATAGACCGAGCACTTTTGAGTGAGGTTTATGCAAAGAAACAAGTCCTAGCCATGTTTCATATTGCACTCAATTGCACCGAAATAGACCCTGAAATGCGTCCGAGGATGAAAACAGTGTCTGAGAGCCTTGATCGAATCAATCTGCAATGAGAGAGGAACATCCTTGTAAAGCTAATTTAATTTCTTGTTCCTAACTTCTGATTCTCCGATCAGGTGTCCGAGTCTCTTCTCTAGGTGGGGGATTATATGCTTGTGCTATTAGACTGATATCTAAGCAAAATTTTCATGCCTTCTCTCGTAATGCATCTCATTTCTTCTATTGAAAATCTCTATTTCTTTGTTATCTATGGAGGGCTAATCTTCCTTTTTCCAGTTCGGAGGTGAAATCAACATCGAGGATCACATTTGAACATATCGTCATCGTGTATTATTGAACCTTTCTAGCTAAGAAATGTGGAAAAAGGAAATGGCAGCCATCCCATAAAGCAAACTCCTTCCTTTTAACCACTTTTAACTTCTCTTTTTCAGCGTTTCTCTTTTTATTTCTTACATATCACATTGTTTCAATATTTAAACCACACAGCAAGGGGGGCCATAAGGAACCACGTGAGGGTGCTTGCCATATTATATACTTTAATCAAAGCTCTTTTCTTCTTTATTTGTTGGAGCATTCTCAATCCTTTTGGTCAACACAAAAGACACATACGATTAGATTAGATTCCAATCATTTCAATATGGCCGCAATCGTTAGAATATGGAAAGTCAACAGTATAATTAATCAAATCATATACTTTGCTTCTCAATAATTAAACTTTGGGTTCTAAATGTGCAAATATTTTATAATTGAAGGGACGTGGTTGAGTGGAAAGGACTCATCAATCGTTAATCAAATGTTAAAGGTTCGATCCTTAGCTTTGAATATGGAGCAGTCTTAAATCTTTGAGTTAGCTGTTCCACCTTGTGAGGTGCCTACAAATCAGTGAGGAGATTAATCACTGGGTCCGGCGGTGGATATCCTGGTCTAGACTATAATATTGAATGAAGAGAGATTTTAATTTCATGGGGTTTTTGTGATAAATTTTTTTTTATAAAGAAGATAAATTTCATTCACAAAATATAAAACAGAAGAGGCTTTTGTATCAATTAAGATACCTGATCATAAATGTGAAGACTATCATATAAATGAGACTTATGAGTCAGAATGGGCAACTTCGTTAGCTTTCCTCCTAATAAAGCATACTATAAAAATAATGATTGAAGCTAACATAGGCCTACACGACCCAAACTTTGAATTATTATTTTTAAGAATTATAAACTGCATTGACTACCAATTGTGGGTCCATCTCCATTATAAGGTTGGGGAAAGAAGAAAAAGCAACCATTATAAAGATTCCCACAAAACTACTGCTTCGGCCACTTTTAGAGGAGTGCCATAGTCCGGTTGAATCTCAATTAATTTATCTCATCAAGTACAATTGTATGTAGAATATCATACATATAAAACATAAGCCTTAACATACAAAATATATCAAACATATATTAAAACAAGCAGTTTATGAACACATAATTAAATTATTTGTGTAAAGCATTAGGCTTTGTTTGATTCTACTTACTAATCTTAATAATCTAAAATAATATTTTCAATAATTAAATTAGACTAAACTTACTGATTCCAAAATGAATTAAATTTATATTCTAAATAGAAATTTAATTTGATTTGAATAAAATTTTCAAATTCAATTAGAACTATTTTGCAATTATCTCGACTCTTTTATCAGAATTTAATTGAAAATAAATAATTCTTCTTACTTATTTTAATTTTAAAAAACTCAATTTTCAACATTTTATAAGATATTTCAATCCAATTAGAAAAATGTAACGCCCCAAAAATCTCGATTTCAGGAATAATACTTTTCGGACCATAAATAGTGCATCCTAAGATAAACAGTGACACCTGGTACCCAAACTGTACTTATTTGAGATCGGATAATATTATTGAAGGATAGCTCAATGATGAAATTTGAGGTCAAAAAGAGTTCATTTTGAAGGCTTGACCAAGAGTTGATCAGTAGTTAAAGTTTGACTCGAGAAAAGAGTGAAAGTCAAACTCAAAAAATATTAATGAAAAATAAATGATGTTAATTAAGGTAATTATGTGGGGTTGAGTTTTTTAATGAGTATTAATTATTGAGAAGAGAAAAGAATTCATAAGTTTTAATGATGTTATTTTTGGATTCGTGAACTAAATAGCATTTGAATAATTTTTTACTATGATATTTTTAAAAAAGGGTATTAAATGAAGATATTTTAGTGTGATTAAATCCAACTAGTTGATTAAAATTGAAAGTTAATTTTGGATCTCGAAAAAAAGGATTTAAGGGACCAAATTGTATTTTTGGCCACCTATACATTTTCTTTTTCCCCAAAATTGATGAGAACAACCCTCCTTTTTCTTTCTCCACTTTCTTTCCTTTTTTTTCCATTTTCAAGTCAAATTTCTCTATCTTTAACCCCTAAATCAACAATTAAACATTAAATCATCATATCAACAAGAATTTTGGGAAAAAGATGAAGAAAAAGTAGATGAATTTTCTTGATGAATAATACCCGAATATATCAAGGTAAATTAATAGAGTTTTGGTTGTTTTTAGTGCATGATTTTAGTGTAGTTGCATGCATTAATGATTAAAATGCATAAAATTAAATCTTTATGTAATATTAAGAAGAAAAAGAAGAGAAATTGAAGGAGAGAGAGAAAGAATAAGGAATTAATGGTGAAATTGAAGTTTATTGAAACGAATTGGACATCAATTTGGTATGTGTTCATGCAATTTTATTTTTCCTAAAAATTGTTTATTGTGTAACACCGTATCAGATAATACTTAGTACAACACCTGTATCCATTGCACCATATCAGATGGCACCCACATAACTTAAAGAATTGAAAATCCAGCTATAAGAACTTCTTAAGAAGGGTTTTATACATGTCAGTGTGTCTCCTTGGGGTGCACCTATGTTATTTTTCAAGAAGAAAGATAAGTCTCTTAGGCTATGTGTGGATTACAGACAATTGAATAAAGTGACTGTGAAGAATAAATATCTACTACCTAGAATAAATGACCTTTTTTATTAGCTTTAAAGTGTAAGTGTTTTCTCTAAGATTGATATGAAATCGGGGTATGACCAGCTGAGAGTAAATGAAACAGATGTCCCTAAGATAACTTTTATAATGAAATATTGGCATTATGAATTTTCAGTGATGCCTTTTGGATTCACAAATGCTCTGACAGCCTTTATAGATCTCACAAATCGTATTTTCCACCCTTGCTTAGATCAATTCGTGGTAGTCTTCATTGATGATATCTTGGTTTATTTTAAAAATCAAGAAGAGCATAATGAGCATTTAAGAATTATTTTGCAGACTTTAAGGGATAAACAACTTTATGCCAAGTTCAGTAAATGTGAATTTTGACTTAATGAAGTTTCATGTCTTGGTCACGTCATATCAATAGATGAGATTAGAGTTGATCATAAGAAGATAGAAGTCATTCTAGAATGCAAGCCACCTAGGAATGCTACAGAGATTACAAGTTTCTTAAGTTTGGCAGGATGCTATAGAAGATTTGTTAAGAGATTCTCTATAATCGCAACACATTTGACCAAGTTATTTCAAAAGAAGTCAAAATTTGTGTGGAGTGATAAATTTCAAGAAAGTTTTGAGAAGCTAAAGGCTATGTTGACTGAAGCGTTTGTTCATACACAACTTGTACATAGTAGAGACTTCGTGATCTATAGTGATGCCTTACATAACGGGCTTGGATGTGTACTTATGTAAGAGGGAAAGGGAGTTGCTTATGCTTCTAGGCAACTTAAGCCTCATGAAAGGAACTACCCGACCTATGATTTAGAGTTTATAACCATAATCTTTGTTTTGAAGATTTGGAGGCATTACTTGTATACACAGAAAGAGTTGAACTTAAGGAAAAGAAAATGGATAGAGTTGATTAAAGATTATGATTGCATCATTGACTATCATTTAGGCAAAGCAAATGTAGTAGTCGATGCTCTTAGCAGGAAATCATTATCAGCTTTAAGAGCAATGAATGCTAGATTGTATGTAGCTACTGATGCAGTTATTGTAGCTTAGTTGAGGCTCAAGCCAAACTTTAACTCTAAGATGAAAAGCTAGTCAAACCAAACCAACAAGTCAAGGAAACACAAAAGCAAGATGAAAAGCTAGTTACCATTCTTAAACAAATTCAAGAGGAGAAGGATAATGAATATGCAATCAAAGAGGATGACTACTTGTATTGTAAAGATAGAATTTGTGTTCCTAATGATGATGAGCTGAAAATGAACATCATAAAGGAAGCCTATAGTAGTTCATATGTTGTGTACTTAGGAAGTACTAAAATTTACTAAGATTTGAAGACACATTATTGGTGGCCAGGTATGAAGAGAGACATTGTAGATTATATTAAAAATAATTATGTTATTTTAAATTAAATATGAATTTAAACTATTTTAAATTCTATTTAAAATTTAAACTATTTCAAATTCTATTTTTTACTTGTTTGAATTGGATTACACTAAACCAATTACCAAACAAGTTCAAACTCATTCCTAGAATCCTTAAATTTAAATAAGTAAATAAGGATTTGAATGCTTCATATAAAAACCCTTAAGATAACAATCCTTATTATGACCTTATTATTGTGGCAATTTTAGTTAATTTTATAAGGATTTTTTGTAATTTAAACTCTTCTACAAAGAAACTCCTATAAATAAAAATTATAAATAAAAATTTTCTAAATTATAATTTCAGTACTACAAGGGATTTATAGAAAGATTTTATTGTATTAATCATTATGATTTGGCAACCCAATTAGGTATTGATCGCCGCATACCATATAAAAAAAATTTGAGTTCTATCCGCTCTTTTTTTTAATTCAGTAAACTAAAAATTCTTCTTCTACATTATATATACGATATCATAAACACTGTTCCAAGTGACCAAACACTCCTATATTTTAAGTCCTAAGTTTAGGTAATTTTACTTCCAAACACCCTTATTTTGGGTTAAGGTTACATTAACTTGTAACCAAACAGGGGTATCTTCTCCATAAAAAGTCCTAAACCTAAAACAAGAAAAACCATAGCCGCCATAGTTGTTGCCATCACCTCCACCCATGGCCTGTTCATATCTAAGTTTATCTAACAGGTTCAATTATGATAATTGAACTAATTCTAGGTTCCATAAACTTTAAATATAAACTTTTCATGTAACGCCCCAAATTAGGGGTTAGAATATTAAAGGAAGTTAGTACGAATTATGTTTGTTATTTGCTTATTAAATATTTGCGTAATTGTGCATAAGTATTTTGGCATGCATTCATGGCATTTTCCGGGTAAAGTGGTTTAATGAAACTTCGGATTGATTCGGACTGTATTAATCTAATTTTAGTAATTTTTGTTATACGTCAAATATTTTTAGAAATTGATGTGGACGTCTTTTTGAGTTGCCAATTTATTTTTAGAGTCAATATTTTATGACGGAATTTTGGTAAATTTTTGGAAGTTGTCTGGAACTTCTGGGTATTTGTTTGATATAAGAATTCATAACTGCGTAATTGGTTTTAACAAGAATAGTTTAATAATAAAATACTAATAAATGGACGGTTTACAATTGAGACAGGCTGTTAATGACTCATTAACACGTATTATCGACGTGTCTAACAAGCAAACAAGAAGAAACCACTATATATAGTATTATCATGCTTTCGGTTACTTGGTTCACCGAGCTCACAGATCGGAAATTCTCAAACAAGTTGTGGTTTCAGTTGTTACGGATTTTTTTTGTAAACACTTTCATAAGGTATTCCTGTTGTTTTGTTTTTAAGTCTTGCAAGCATGAAAACGCATACTCTGTGTTAAGTATTGTGTAAGTATGAGAAATACAGTAGAGAGAAGGTAGACGGATGGGGATTTTGATTTTGTGTTATGAAGTTGATTTTGATGATTCTGATAGGTTAGAAATGCTGTATAGGGTAGTTTTTAAGTGATGATGGTAAAGAATTGAGAAGAAAACTTTTTAGTTTCGGAAATCTGGGTTCATAGTATGAATTCTGGAGGGTTGTAGTCGACTGGAACTGATTGTAGTCGACTAGAAGTGCCTTTTTTATCAAATATGTGACTTTTCAGTCGACTGAAACTATTTTCAGTCGACTGGGAAATTGGAACAGAAATTGACGAAAAAGATGAACAGTGCACAGTGAATAGTAAATAGTAAATAGTGAATAGTGAATAGTGAATTGTGAACAGTAGTAATACGTAGTACAAGAGAGAGAAATACTGAATTCATTTATTCACATAGAAATAACATTAATTCTCAAATGCTATGCCAATAAGCAACATAAGGATCATAGGAACTACTAAGAAGAGAAAAAAAGGGCGAGCTTCATTTAGCTCTACACTAACACTAAGAATCAAACAAAGATACAGAAAGATAAGAATTATACAAAAACATGCGATAGCGGACAACATTGTGAGATGTGGTTTTCGTCTAGAAGAAATTGTGAGGTAAGAAAGAAAGAATGTGGAGGGATGAAGGAACTTATGGAGGAGTGGTCTCTATTTATAGAACATTTTTGTACCGTTAACTAGCCGTTTATGACCGTTATCTAGCCGTTAACTAGCCATTTTTTACCGTTAATAGCCATTTTTTTGTTGACCGTTACATACTAGCCGTTACCTCAGTATCCGCAATTCTTCGGATCAGGTCTGAATTTCGAGGACGAAATTCCTTAAGGAGGGAAGAGTTGTAACGCCCCATTTTAGGGGTTAGAATATTAAAGAAATTCGGTACGTTTTCTGATTTCTATTTGGATCTTGGCATGCATTCATGGCATTTTCCGGGTAAAGTGGTTTAATGCAACTTCGGATTGATTCGGACTGTATTAAGATAATTTTTGGAATTTTTGTATACTTCGAAGATTTTTAGAAATTGCTGGTGAAGTCCATAT
>JANZLH020000119.1:687701-708111 GCA_026770325.2 Erythroxylum fimbriatum | reverse complement strand
ATTGGTAAAGTAATCAATTAATATAGATTAGTTATTACTCACTAAACTATATGCTTAGCACGGTGGATTTGCCCCGTATAGGTTCAGAGCGAAGAGTTTAAAGATTGAGACAAGTCTACTGCACTGGCCAAAGGAGTCTGTTCATAAAGTTTGAAAATGTATTCTGTTTCCTTTGTTTGAGCTTGTAAATATTATTTGAATTTTTGTTCTGAGATTTACGATATGTAAAATATATGTGTGGGTTTGAGTTTCTAAATAAAATAAATATCAGTGTGAGGTTTGGTTTTGTTGTTCTGTCTTAGGTGACATCCATGTATCCTCCCAGGGGGTATTTGGGTGTTACATTTCATACTTGAAGAAATCTAGTTTGTTTTAGTGAACTAAAGTGTGCAATTTTCAATTCTAAAATTTATGATCAATAATAATCAAATAATTTTAATCAAGTTATAGAATTAAAGCTGGCTCTAGCACCACTGCTGAAAAATTTAGGTGGGATTTGATCTCTTTTTTATTTCTCAAAAGTCAAAATTACTTAAATTATATAACATAATTAACACTTCAAACATAATAAAGTGTAAATCAAAATTTTTACCTTATTCTTATTCTAAAACTTGATCATTTTCTTATCATATCTCTTGAACCATTTTTGAAATCAGCTCATCTTACCACCGTAGTCACACAAATGTTCGTCTTCTAATAGTATACATAAAACATGTTGAGAAAACTCTATGATTATTATAGAGATGGTTAAGCAAGGAGCGTTAGTACCCTTGGAGATTAAGTCTATTTATAATAGGCTTTGCTTATTTCAGTAATTAATTGAAATCAAATTCTAATTTTGATTAGAATTTAATTAGAATTAATTTTTATTCCCAAAGAAGATCCAATGTCATTTCTCTTGAACCATTTTTGAAATCAACTCATCTTACCACCGTAGTCAAACAAATGTTTGTCCTCTAATAGTATACATAAAACATGTTGAGAAAACTCTACAATTATTATAGAGATGATTAGGCGAGGAGCATTAGCGTCCTTGGAGATTAAGACTATTTATAATAGGCTTTGCTTATTTTAGTAGTTAATTGAAATCAAACTCTAATTTTAGTTAGAATTTAATTAGAATTAATTTTTATTCCCAAATAAAATCTAATTTCTTATATTAATTGTTGGGTCCGTGTTTTGCGTACTGGGGCGTTGGGCCCCGCATACCCCAAGTTTGCACGCGACCACAACCCTCATGGGTATTGTCCTCTTTGGTACTCGAACTCGAGACCTCAAGATTTTGTTGCATTTAAATGCACGCCTCTTACCATCTTGGGGTATGCGGGGTCCAATGCCCTGGTACGCAAAACACGGACCCAACATTTATCCTTATTTATTAAATATCTCATATTTAATCACAAAGTTTCCCAAACTTTACATTTAAGTCCAACTTAATTAAAACATCATTTCTCTCTCAAATCGTTCTTTGTATGTTACCTATTAAATTTGTAAATACGTTGACAATGAATATAAATTAATTAGATTTTCTTAAAAAATAATATAAATTAAACTCTTTTGGTTTATCTTTACTTATCTACTTAAGTAATTTATGCTTATAAATCAAGAATGAAATTTAGTAATACATCATGGCTATCTAAATGTTTAGTAATGTCATAGTGGTTTTAACTAACATTTTTATGTATAACCTTTTTCACATAAATCAATCCTTTTATCATACAACATTATGATAGACATATAGCATAGAAATAATGTTTACTCTAGTTGAGTATAATCATATTAGTTATCCATGATTAGTACTTGATCCGATTAATAAGATTAAATCGATGATAATATATAAATATGATATGATACAATATCGTAATTGTCTGACGTATAAACAGATTGAAGAGTCAACTTGATTCCAAAGTTGGAAAAGGCCAACATAGAACCAGGTGGAATCAGTATTTTAATGTGGATCCAACTCTATGAAGTATGAACACTGCAATTATTAAAGACTCCAAGTTGAGACAAATTAAGAAAGGATTTGTTAAAGCCTTATCTTGAAGCTCTGGAGACAAATTTCCTTTTGCGCACAGTAGCAGTAAAGACATCCTAATCGAGTAAGCTTGACGTAAAAACATGATGCTACGTAGATAATCATACCTTGGTAACTACAGGAAGTGCCATATTAGTAAAGCAAAAGCCGAAAAGGAAAGGACCAAAAGGCAATTGTGGGGAGAGTGAGTGAGACCGAGACCAGAAATTGAGAAAAGTAAGTCGGTGTACTTTTGGCATTGGCTTCATTTTCCAACAAAACAAAATATAGCAACTTCTTCCTTCTGTTCCCGTCCTCAACCCCACACTATTAATGGCAGCATAAGTCTCTCTCGGTGCATTGAAAACCAAATTTGAGCCTCTTATTTATCCTCTACTCTGTTTTCATAACCATCGCCTTCTCTGTCACTTTCATGCCATCTTTGTATGCCTTTCGAGTTTTCAACCTCCATTAATTTGAGTTTTTGGTAATCTACTAGCTTTAAGTTATGCTTAGGTTCTTCTTCTAGCTATATTTTCTTCCCTATATAAAGGCTTTGGACTTTTTCTTTGGTTGCTTGCTCTTCAAGATCTTATCCTTCTCTGCTTAAGAAATAAGCTGCTAAAGATTTACTACAGATAGTGACAGGAAAATATTCCCGGAATTTTTACTCAAACGAATTTGGATGGTTCTCTGGCATCAAATCTCTTAAAGTGAGCCTACGGTGTTTTCTAATAGAAGAAAGAGACGGAAAATGGTGAAAACAGAGCAAAAGCAGAGAAATACTGAGCCTTTATTCATGGATTCAAGTATTAGTCACAATTATCACCACCGAAACGAACAACCCGGTTCAGGTTTATTGCGGTTTCGCTCAGCTCCGGGCTTACTTTTCTCAAATTTCGTCGATAATGGATCCCTCAACGATCCAATCTCCAGTTTGAATGAGTTCGAGGATAAATTTGCAGCAGGAGTAAGAGAGGCGGCTGGTCATTTTGTGAATTCACAGCAAAGTTATTCTCCCCTGCCTCCTCATTATCCAAGGCAGAATTCATCTATTTGCTCTTCGGCCTTGGATACTTCACATGGTTTGTTTGGTACCATGGAATTGCATCAACATGAGCAAGTGAAAAAGATTGACTCAACTCTTGCTAGGCAGAATAGCTCCCCTGCTGGACTTTTTGGCAACTTGCCTGCCCAAAATGGTATTTTTCTTTCTCTTCTTTGTAAGTGAGATGGTTTTTAGGCACTTTTCAGGGAACATGTGTCTTTGTAAGATTCTGGGATTATTAGCTTCTGTTGTCTTTCTGAAATGCAGATTAGCTGTGATTGAAGAAGCTCATTTAAAAATACTAATCTGATACGTTAAGGAGGCCAAATGTTCTCTTATCCAAATGTGATCTTCTTTCAAATATGCTTATTTTTGTTAGATAGATTGATCTGAGGAGGCCAGATAAGGAATGAGTTGTTAGAGAGAAATAGAAAAGGAACAAATTTGAGTAGTTCACTCAATAATATTTCGTTCGATTGAAAAAGTTTCTTCCGGATTCAACGAGAGAAGTGTAGCTTATCCCGGAAATTTCAAACCTTTCTAACTAACATCAGTTCAGTTAGAGACCTGACAGAACATTTTCCTCATTAGGTTTGCCGAGCAACTTGTGATTCATTACTTTCTCCCTATATTCCGATAAATGGACAGAAATTTGTAAAAAAATGCAACTTTGTCTATTGAAGAAGATAGAAGGAATAGGAATCGTTGAGTATGTCTCAGTGAATTGCAGGCTATGCCACGGTAAAAAGTACGGGAAATTACAGTCCTGCAAACAGTACCAATGGCGAAGGAAGTCCAAGATTGAAGTCTCAACTGAGTTTCTTATCGAGGGTGCCTTCTTCATTAGGGATGTTGTCACAGATTTCTGAAATTGGGAGTGAAAGCATTGTGACAGGCAGCCCTGACAATGGCAAGCTCAGTGACAATAGTCGATTTTATGGTAGTCCTGGATTCCCATATAATTCCTGGAGCGAATCTCATTATGCTGAGGATATAAGCAACTTGAAAAGAGATCAAAATGGAAGCGGAAAGCTGTTTGCTAATTCCCAGGTATAAATTCTCATATTGAGGGATCAGGGCACTTGACAGGCTTGATTATAGTCTAATTTTTACAGTGTGGTTTGATGAAATCTAGAGTGAAGAACATGGGAATCATGTTCCCTTGTTATCCCACCACTTGAGTTTACCAAAGACTTCAGCAGACATGGTTCCTGTAGAAAAGTTCCTCAACTTTCAAGATTCTGTGCCTTGTAAAATTAGAGCAAAGCGTGGCTGTGCTACTCATCCGCGAAGCGTAGCTGAAAGAGTAAGATCCGTTTATATTTTTGTTAAAGATTTCAAGATTTGTATGCTGTGCGTTCCTATTACAAGCTTTATGAGTGATTTCTCAGGTGAGAAGAACCCGGATCAGTGAAAGAATGAGGAAGCTACAAGAGTTGGTTCCAAACATGGACAAGGTAGAACTCTGAATGATTGCTCTGGTCAACCTTGAATAATTATGGTGTTTCATGAAAGCTTTTCTTCTTCTTGGCAGCAAACAAGCACAGCTGACATGTTAGATTTGGCTGTGGATTACATCAAAGATCTTCAGAGGCAGTACAAGGTATCAGGATTTGATATCAGATAATATATTCTCGGTTGGCCAATGTTAATTTTAACCCTTGTTTACCTTTTTTTTGGCAGACTCTCAGTGACAAAAGAGCCAACTGTAAGTGTTCAGGTAACCAGAAGCCGATGCGAAATCAAATTATTTGACTGGCTTCTGTACAGAACATAACCGGATAGGAACTCTGTCTCTATTTGTTTTTAGTTTTGGGCAATAAGGACACAAGTGTTTAAAGCTTATTTAAATTTTAGTAGTTCTTTTGTTTTTATATGGAAGGTAAGGATCAAATCAATGGGACAACTGATTCATTAATAGCCTCAACTGTTCCCACCATCTTAATTAGTACCCTCGGACTATGTGAGTTGGAGGCACTTGCTGTTTGTATGGACCCCGTCCCAGTCCCTGGTTTGGCTGGGTAAATTAGCTGAGGGTCAATAAATCTTAAACTTGATATGGTACTTTCAATTTTGCAGATGATTTTGTGTATAAAATAAAGTATAAATGTTTGTTTGGTTTTAAGTTTTAAAGTAGGAATAAACTTTTATTATTATCAACCAAAGCTACTATTTTTGAAAATGAAAATCAATTTATTTACTGAAACAACACAATAAGATGAGCACAAGAGAGAAGAATAGTCTGAGCTGCATGACGGTAGGATCTACAAATAAGAATCTGGAACAATCGGGGTTTTACTTATAGGAGGATAACTAGTTGGGCCTTCAATGATGAGGTGCGCTTGCTTGGCCCGCCTGTGAGGTGGTGCACCAGTTGAGCCTTCAGAGAGGTGTGCCCACTTGGCCCACCTACAGGGTTTCCTCAAATCCAAAAAAAATAAGTATAATATGAGTCTTCACAGTTGTGACAAAAGATTTAGTACTTAACTATAAAAATTTAATAGACTAGTTAGATCAATTATCAGCTTAGTGTAATTTAGGGATCAGATTTTCTGTTCCGGTTATGATGTTCCTATTATGTTTTATTAAATTTTATCCACACATTTATGTGAATTCTATATAAATATATGGATGAGATTTAATAGAACATAGTTAGAACATAATAACAGAAATAGAAAATTTGATGTGATAATCTAGACTAACTGTAATTTATGAACTAAATAGTTGATTAGATGATTGAGATGGTGCATTAATAGCGAGTACTATGGTATAATATCTTTGCTTTTAGCCCTTTGGTATTTTGAGAACAAGGAGAGACTCATATCACTACAATCCATTAGAGGAGCATCTGTCGTTATCTATTGCAATCTCAGTAGATTATTCATAAGGGACGTTCCATTGATGATTTGTTTTCCTTATCCGGGGACTTCAACGATTATCTTCATATGTTTGAAAAAAGAGGTGGCAACTTTGATTGGTGTCGTGCGAGCATCTTCCACTCACTGATAGGTGGGTGTGGCCTGCAAGACCTGGGTTTTAAGGGATCACCGTATACGTTTCCAAGGAAGAGTCATGGCCTCTTCACTACTCATGTCCGCTTAGATCGCGCATTATGAATGCGTCCTGGCAATCTCTATTCCCAGAAGCCACCATTTCTCACTTGCCGAGAACAGTTTCGGACCATAATCTTATTTTGCTCAAACTGCTCAATTTTATCCCTCCTCCAGCTTCAAGACCGTTCCACTTTCCAGCTGCATGGTTTTTACACGAAAACTTCCCTCGAGTTGTTAGAGAGGCATGGGCACCACATCAACACTGGTCACCCATGCTACCAAACTATTCAATACAACAGTCTTTGGCAATATCTTCCGGCGTAAGCGACATCTGCTGGCCAGACCTTTTTGAGTAATGGTTCAGCCGGATTTTGCTGGACCGGAATATCATCGTCTTGCTCCATGACCGTACGTGATCTGGATTATCCAACACCTGCAAAATAAACAAAGGCACGTCGGGGGTTGTTTCCCGGGAGGCCCCTCCGACGCTCAAGTTAGTATATTTCGAGGTTTAGGCGGCTGGGAATCTTGAATAACAACTAGGGTTACAGTCTCGTACCTCAATCTGATGGGAATCGTACCTTATATATGTTGTGAATGCTAGGTTTACGTAGATCATTGTGTTTGCATGGGAGTCTGGCAACTGGTGGGCCGAACGGGCCATAAATAGGTGTGAATGGATCTGGGCCTAGCACAGCCGACCCAACCAAGTAATATTCGTCATTCCGCTTTCTTGGTGGCTCTCGAGGAACAACTAACTGAGGAGTACCGTTTTGTTCTGCGTCAAAAAGAACTACTATGGTTCCAAAAATCCTTAGTACAATGGTTCCAGGCAGGTGACAAAGCCACTAAATTTTTTAATGCTACTACCCTTTCTCATAGAAAGAGAAATCGTATAGAAAAACTACGACTACGAACGGTCGTATGAACATCTGAACCTGAAGCTATCGAATGAAAGGTCCTCTGTTTTTATAAGGATCTTTTCTGCACCACAGAGAGTATGCCAAGGGCACGACCATTGGCTGATGGTGTTCTCCCTACGGAGGCTTATGCCGATCTGTTTAAACTAGTAGACCCGACGGAAGTACTTCTGGCAGTCCAATCTATGAAACCGTATAAAAGTCCAGGTCCAAATGGTCTTCAACCTATTTTTTACCAAACCTTCTGGCAGGATGTGGGTGGGTCTGTTGTCAAAATGGTTCAGCAAGCATTTGAAAGTGGCGAGGTGCCCCTTAACATTTCTGATACGCTCCTCGTCCTTATCCCCAAGGACGAGAATCTGGTGACTATTAGCCAATACCGTCCAATTAGCCTTTGCAATGTGATATATAAAATCCTGACAAAAGTTATAGTAAATCGAGTACACCCTTTTCTACTAGCCTTGATTAATCCAGTTCAGGCAACGTTTGTACTTGGACGCAAAGCTGCGGATAACATCCTCATAGCTCAGGAGGTCGTCCACGTGATGAGGCGTTTAAGGAAAAAGGGTATGGCTGTGAAAATCGACTTGGCCAAAGCTTATGATAAAGTTGATTGGGACTTTCTCCGATGGGTGTTAATGGACTTTGGCTTTCCTTTGCCCTCTATTAATCTGATTATGGGTTGTGTCTTAAGTTCTATGTTATCCATTATCTAGAATGGCCAACTACTAAAGTCCTTTTAACCTAAATGTGGTCTTTGCCAGGGAGGCCCTCTTTCTCTATACGTGTTTGTCCTATGCATAGAGAAATATCGGGTTGGATCACACAGAAGGTTGACGAAGGACACTAGAAGCGCATTGGTGCTTCTGCCACTGGTCCTACAGTCTCTCATCTCCTCTTTGCCAATGATGTTCTCCTCTTTGCGCACGCCTCACAGAGCCAAGCTAGAGTAATGCGCACTACTATGAATAAGTTTTGTCAAGTTTCTGGGATGCAAGTGAATAATGCCAAATCTAAAGCCTTTATTCCCAACCAAGTTCGTCGAAGAAAATGGGAAAGGATTCTAACTGCTTTGAATATCCCTACCTCCCATCGTCTAGAAACATACCTTAGTGTTCCTCTATGTACTCAGCGACTGACTAAGATTGATCATGCTGGCATTCTCGACAAGATTACCTCTCGTTTGACAGGTTTGAGGAGTAGGCTCTTGAACAAAGCGGGCAAGGCTACATTAATCCATGATACCATAACATCTTTTCTCATCTATGCTATGTAGTCCACCTGGCTTCCTCGGACAGTGTGCGACGAGATAGATAAATTAGCGAGGGGCTTTCTTTTTGGGAAAAGCTAGGCAATCGTAAAGGGGTTTCCTACTTCCTTGGACTATGGTTACAGCCCTAAAAGCATGCGGAGGCTTAGGTGTGCGGCAAGCTTGGGATTCTAATACGACTTTGCTAAGGAAGATGTGTTGGGACGTATGTATGGAGCGCCATAGTCTTTGGGTGCAGGTCTTCTGGTCTCGCTATCTGACTGGCCAGGACTTTATATCACCTTCCTTTAACAGCTTCACCGGCCTGGAAAAGACTCATGAAAGCTCTGGCTCTCCTCAAAGATGGTTTTAGATGGCGGATCGGAGATGGGTCAAACATACATTTTTGGCATGATAAATGGCTCTTTGATGGCTCCCTTCCATCAGTAGTAGGGCAAGTCCTTGCACATTTCACTAGTCTTCATGTTGGCGATCTATTCTCCCCATTCGCAGGGTGGAATTTGTCTCCTAATGAGGGCCTTGTTCCCTCGGAGTATCGTGATCGCATCTTGGCAATACCTTGTCCGCTTACACACCATGGTCCCGACTGCATTATTTTGTATGATAGTTCCACGAGTGTGTATACTTCTCGGGGCGGATATGACTTATCATGAGTGTACCATCTTTGGATAGACCGATGGGATGGCAATGGCTTTGGAAACTTCGAGCAGCTCAAAAGCATAAGGTATTCTTATAGCTAGCAGCATGGAATCGACTCCTCACAAATGAAGTGAGATATGCGTGAGGCCTATGTGTATCTCCTTTGTGTGGGCGGTGTGGTGCTAACACTAAAACTATTCTCCACTTACTGCGGGACTGCACTCATGCCAAGCGTCTATAGAAAACCACTCGGGTATATTGGAACGATACCTTCTACCAAGAGCCTCATATCTATATTTGACTTAAAAATAATTATGTGCAACCTGCCCGTGATGTCCATCGTGCTTGGCGCTTTCTTAATACATGTTGGGTCATTTGGCGCATCAGGAACAAATGCGTGATAGAAGGTGAGCAAATCACCTGCTATGCATAACTCAACTAGGTCAATGTGCTGCTTAAGGATTATATCGCTGCTTTTGGTGTTTACTATCATGGGCTACCTCACCCTCAAGCCCCGCTCCTTGTCGCTTGGGTTCCCCCGCTTGATAAATGGCTGAAACTTAATGTGAACGGGAGCGTCAATGGTAGTGGACTGATTCGGGATAGCCAAGGTAACTGGTTAGTGGGATTTTCTTGTTGTGTTGGAATCACCACCACTATGGTAGCGGAACTCTTAGCTTTCCGTTACCGTATCGCCTTTGCCAACGACTTTCAGTGTGATGGCCTTATGATAGAGTCTGATTCTATGGAAGCGTTGCGTTGCTTAGACTTTTCTTCGGATGCTCTAGTATTTCACCCCCTGGCCAATTTGAAGGGGTTTCCCGATATACCACTGCTCATGTTCTTCACGAAGGAAACCATTACGCCGATTTCTTAGCTAGTTTGGGTTCCGATAATGGGCGTGGGAAGTGTGTTTGGCTCAACCTCTTCCTAGTCTGTGTAATCATTTGCGCGCTGATACGCAAGGGATTGCTTTTAGTCGTTTTTAAGGCTTCTATTGTACCAAAAAAAAAGATATGTGAATGTGTGAATACTATTGGCAATGCTCATTTCCCTATTCCAAGTCTAAGTGTTGTGCATCATTGTTTAAATATCTTGTTTTGTATCTTAAAGGTTCTTAAGTTTCTTCTTTTCACAGAACATAGATGCAACAGTTGAAAGCTGGTTTCACACCTAATAGTTATTAATGGTCCAATATGTATCAACTTGTGGTTTCATTTTTCAAAATTTTGTTCCCTTAAGGAATTGAGTATATGTTTATTAGACCTAAAAGGATTACTTATCTATTTATAGTCTCCAAATTATCTAGGACAACAATATTCCATTCATAGTTTTAGTTATGATTATGCCTAGAATCCCTTCATCATTAGACACATAGTCATCTTACTATTTGATCTTAGGCTCTGAAGCATTAATTGCCTCTCTTATTCAAAAGAATTTTTGATCTTTTCAATTGCTTTAATAAGATTCTTATAATCCATCAAGTGGGAGCTCAAATACAAATGTAAATTATTAAGAAACATTTAAATAAATTAAAATTTTCCTCTATAATATATAAATTTATTGTTCTAGTAACTAATTCTCTTATAAACTAAGTCCAAGATAGGTTGACAGTCCTTGAAAATTCCAAAGTAACTAAAAAGAGGTATGTTGATTTAAAAGCCTAAGATTTTGAAGAGTCAGTCAGTTAAATGTGTAGGCCTGTTAAGAAAAATATGTAGCTCTTATTCTGATTTATGGAGAGGCCTAAGAGCTCATTGAAGGTTCATAAAGAGTAAATTATTTGATTAAGTTGTCATCAACTCCACATAAAAGTAGAAGATCATTTAGAAAGGACAAATTAAGATTTTCAACTTCTTACACTTGTGGAGATAAGTAAAGTCACATTCTATTGTTTAATATTACAAGTTATAAGCATAGTAAGTACGTCAACATATAATGTGAAGGGGTAAGAAGATAAAGGGTCACCTTTTCTTAGACCTTTGTCCCTATGAACATTTGAGTGGCATCACCATTCACTATGATTCTATAAGAAGATGTAGTCATATATTGCTATAGCCATTTAGTGAAGAGTTGTGGACAACCAAATGCCTCTATTATGTGAAAAAGGAACTTCCAATTGATATAATCAAAGTTCTTGTATAATTCAATCTTTATGAAGTAGCTTCTAATTGTTTCCTTCCTGTTATAATTCTTAAAAAGCTCTTATTCGAAAAGAACATTGTCTTCAATATTCTTTCCTTAAAAGAAAGCACCTTAGTATGGATTAATGGACTCTATGATTCTTCTCAATCTTATGACCAACATTTTAAGATAATCTTACAAATTACATTACAATAGGATACGAATCTAAAGTTTTAAAATGTAAGATTGGAAATCTTGGGTATGAGATAGATAAATATTTTATTTATTTCTTTTAGCATCTTACCTTTAATAAAGAACTTTATTATTGCATTATAAACTTGTTCACCATCTAAATTCCATAATTTTTGGAAGAAAAAATGCATTCAACCTATCTAGTCTAAATGTTTTACTTGGGTTTATATTGAAGAGAACTCTTTATATGTTTGCTTAAATGAATGACTTAATGAAGTATTTAAGTTGTTTTTTAGAGATTGAATGTTCTTAAAATCTACATAGAAGAAGCAGTTTTATTAAAAGTACATAAAGTGTTTTGGAAGAAATTGTAGGTCAAGTTCATTAGCTCTTATTGCTTTCAGATCCTTTCCCTTTCTTGTTTGTCAATGAATTAGTTTTGTTGAGGTTCCTTTAACAAAAATTGCATTGTAGAAAAATTTAGTATCCCTATCCCCCTCTAAGAGCCACTGGATTGTAGATTTCTACTTTAATAGAGATTTATGAGCCTTTAAGGTTTGGCTGTGCTTGGACAGAACCTGCCTTTCTTTCAGTTTTAAGGAATAATCATCTAGGTTAAGGTAGGGATTGTTTTGGATTTGATTGAGAATATTTTTTTTATTCTAATTATTAAAGTGCCTTATACTCAAAAGTTTGAGTTCCTTTTTCACTTATAATTTCCTCACACACTTGTATGCTTTAAATCATTTTATGCTAACAACTAATCATCTTTGTATGAATTCCTCAAAGCCAATAATCTTGATTAGTTATTTGTTAAACCTAAAGAGAATTCTAGTCTCTTTTCCAAACAAATTATGGATTTCTACATGGTTATGATTAGGGCAAAGGTTGTTACCAAAATGTGCGTTAGGTAATCTTCACATTAAATTAATTTTATTGAAGCTAAAAAGGCATAATTTATATTTAAAGATTTTTTAATTATAAAAAGAACCCCATCACTTTATCATATATAAGTAAATCCTTAATATTATATAAGTTATAATAAAGTACCTTTAAACATATAAAATATATCATTTCCATTATAATTTTGTCTAACACTGTCACAACATTCAATTTTTAAATAATGGACACACTATTATTGTTGTTATCTCTAGCTAACTTCTTTCTCTATGAATTCCTAATTTTCTAATTAAAGATTCAAATATCTAGTTTTTGTCTTTGTAATCTTTAATGCATCTTGATGTATCTCCTACTATAGACATGTGTAAGATAAACATGCCATTTAGATTTATGCATTTATATCCTCCTCTTCTTTTTTCTTTCATTTTTTGATATATGTTCCTATAGTGTTAGCCAAACTATTCATAAGAGGTTGAGCAAATTTTAAACTTAAGGATAAAAGAGAACAAAAATTTGAAAAGCAAGAATTGATGTTTACTTGTCTAAAATTTCTAGATGCATGCAATAACTCATAAATCATATGTTTCAAGTAAATTATTTGATAAGCCAACATCTTAAGGATTTGAAAGGTAAATACATATAGATATTGAGATGAATAAATATTCTTTAGTAGAAATATTTACTAAAATTTATTAATGTTTACATGCAATTGGATCATTGAATATAAGTATCCATTAAATTATACTTCTCTTTAATATTGAATTGATTGTCCATAATTAAATATGGTAAGTTAATAATATGTTACTACTTATGTTTTTATCTTTGATAATATTAGTAAATTAATTTGTCAAAGATTTAAGCAAAATAAGCAAAGTATAACAACATACACATATAAGAAGAGTGACATTGGCTAGATCATTAGCTAGTCGAAGTGTCGATTGATAAACCACCGACTGGTTTATGTGATGATTTAAAAGTTACATAATAAATGTTGAGTATTCACATGTCCTACTGGGCCCCCCAAAATTTAAAAAAAATTAAATATTTTTAATTTTTAATTTTACCAAAATTTAAAAAAATTAAATATTTTTATTTTTTAATTATATATATATATACACACATATAAGGACGGAGTTATTTGAGACTCAGTGGTACATTGGGCTCCTCAAGATTTAAAAAAAATTAAATATTTGGGTCATATTTTAAATTCTTGGCTCCGTCACTAAGTATTCAAGTAGGGATTCAACAATACCAAGTCAAACATATATTTATTGGAGCAAATTGAAATAAGTCTAAAAACTAGCCTTTGTAACCACTAATTTGTGTGTTCATTGATTTAAGTTAATTTGGTACAAATAGACCATAATTAAGTTGGAAGAATAATTTTTGACTTTCTAAAGAGTTGTCAAGAGTCTTAAAAAGTTAAAGAGTGCATATATGCATTGCATAACATATATTTGTTAAGAAAAGTAGACCAGATTAGAACAAGTTCGTAGCTAAATAGGATTTAAGGAATAGTAATGAATACACATATTTTACATGGAAAACTTCCAAATAAATTAGGATAAAATTCACGGACAAGAAGAAGAAATTTTACTACGAAAAGTAGGAGTTACAATCTCTCTCTATTTTATAAAGAGAAACACTTAAATCTCTCAAGAAATAGGAGAAACACTCTTTAAACGAATTAAGAATTTTCTAAGAATTGATGATATGTAAATGAAATGGAGAGACCTATTTATAGGCCTCCCTCACACGATTTAGACAACTAACAATTAATTGTCCAAGCCACAAATGTTATAACTGCAATTGTTGAATTTTCAGTAGTATTAATTATTGTAGCTGTCCAAACCTTAATTGTTGACCACGGTCGCCGCTTATCATTTCAACAATATTTAGCCTTAGTTCGTTAGTGTGAATAAAAAAGAGAAATATTGAATTGTATATGGTTGCATAATTGTTAAAATTAAGGGAATTGTTAAGAATACATAATGTGAAAATTCTTATTGACCTTGAATGGTAATTATAAAGCGTCCAACTTCACTTGTGACAAAGAAGAATGATGTATGAGATCTTTAGCTGCGACAAAACAAGACGATTATAAGGTTACTCTTTACTTATCCTAAAAATATGTTATTCAGAAGTGTAAGTCAAAACACCAACCAAACCATTTGAGCATAACAAAAACCGTTGATGGGACCCGCGCACTGACCGTTGATGGGACCCGCACTGACCGTTGGTCTTCTTCTTCCTACAACACAAAACTGGCAAACCCAAATTCCTCACCATTAACACTTCCTAGCCAAATTCAAACCCTAACCCTAACCCTAACCCTAATCCTAATCTTTATATTCCACTCCTCATTTCAGCTTTCTCCAATTTCCCCGACGATGTCTTAATTATGTCCTGTTTTAATTGGTGTTGCTATATAGCATATAATAATAATATTAATATGCGTGCATCAACGAAGGAGTTGCTATTATATAGATCTTTAATCTTGACCTTTCTTATATATCTATTATACTAGGCTAGTTTAGGTGTTTTGTTAAATTTTGAAGGGAAGGTAAAACGCTTAATTGATTTGGAGAGGATGTCGAGTTATGTGGATTTCAATCAAAAGATTGATTATGTTTTCAAAATTGTGTTGATTGGAGATTCAGCAGTTGGGAAATCACAGCTTCTTGCACGTTTCGCTAAAAATGCTTTTAGCGTTGATTCAAAGGCCACTATTGGGGTTGAATTCCAGACCAAAACTCTTTCTATTGATCGTAAAACGGTCAAAGCACAGATTTGGGACACTGCTGGCCAAGAAAGGTGATTGTCATTTCCCTTTTAACGTTTCCTTCTTCCCACAATCTCCTTATATATTAATAGGCATTCTGAATTATTTGCATTTAGGAGAGTAGGAAAATGGGTGATCATCCTGTATGATTATTACAAGCTAATTGGTTTCGAATAATATTAAGTGTGGGTTTGCTGCTTTTGATTTGCTCAGCTTTCTTGAACAATGTTTTGAAGGATATTTATTAACTCTGGTCCATCTCTTCGCATTCCCAGGAAAATGACGATATGAAACTGACAGAATACAGCATAGATTGTGGAACTTTTGTTTACTTAAAGCAAAAAGTAGTTGCTTCTATTGTTGTTGATTTAGGGGTAATAGTTTATATTCAAAGAAATAGAGTTGTGTTAATGATAACTTAAAAGAAACCCCTGGGTTGTATAAATGCACCTCCTGGAGTTGTTTAAAACAGGTGTGAGAGGATCAGAACTTGGTATTTAGATGTTTGAGCGCATGATATCAATTATGCTTAAGCTCCTACTACTGGGCCTTGATGCTCATGATATATGGAAGAAAACATTAGTTAGTGCTCAGTGAGAGCTAAGAGTAGACGTGAATCAGGATTATGTTCTTCTAGAATTGCTACACAAGTTATATATCGGAAATTGGAAATAATATCTGGATTCTGTTTTGTGGTTCTGGATTAAGAAAAGTGGAAGTGAAGAGCATTAGTTTAGTTATATGGAAGGTGAAGAAGTTGAAATGGGTGGGCTTTACTCTCTTAACGTTAAGATTCTGAATGCAGTAACTTTATATTTTCTGTTTGACATCATTCTGTAATTATTAGTTTTTATTGAAAAGCATTTGACTAGGTTGCAAAGGTTCTTATTTATTTTAGTGATTTTCTCTGTTTTGCCTTAAGAGTTACAGAACTCTGCTAAGATGATAAGATCCATCACCAATCTGCACCTCATTTAATTCTGTAACTTTAAGTCTCGTTTACATCACTCAGCAAGAAATCTATTGTTCCAATATTTGTGATTTTTGCTGCATAGTTTAATGCAATATTAGCAAATTCTCCTTGTTTGTGGTAAATATAATAATTTTGAAGACAATTTTATTTTCCAGAATATCTCAATCTTCATGTAATCATCTCAGGATATGCTTCTGCACGTTGGAACATCAAAAGAAAAACTTAAGGTGTCAAATTCTTGTATATACAAGGCTTATATGAAATGTAAATCTGCATATGCGTTCTATTTTGGTTGAATGTCTGAATTTCTCAATCAGCGTACGCTCTTCCTACACTATAGCTAAGCTCAAATACAAAGTTATAGAACTACTATTAGCAAGCTGCGGGATGCTAGTTATTCAAATAGAATCTTATGAAGTATTCCTTCCTCAAAGATTCTTCTGTTTCTCTCTCTCCACATATGATAGATTTCTAAATAGCAAATTATTCTAACAACTGCTACTACATATCTTTTTTTATAGTTTAAATCTTTTCCTAGTTCAGATCACCATTGCTGTCAGTAATCTGCATGTGCCCACTCTTCGTCGGCATAACTTTCCACATAGCATTTGACTATAAGCATTAAAAAATAGGTGGCTTCTTGATTTTCTCCTCCTGGATATGGAATGGCTTCAAGATAGTTTCTGCTGTTGGTCCCTGCCTTTCATTGGGCTCTCTAACAGATGCGGATCCAAGATCATAAGCTGCACATTCCAAACTAATTAAGATGAAATAATGTTATTATTGATTATTTTTCTTTTAGTTTACTATCTTTAAACCTGTTTTATTTTCTATATTCATAGGTATAGGGCAGTGACAAGTGCTTACTACAGGGGAGCAGTAGGAGCAATGTTAATTTATGATCTGACAAAGCGTCAGTCATTTGATAACATGGCAAGATGGCTAGATGAACTGAGAGCGCATGCAGATAAGAATATTGTGATAATGCTGATTGGAAACAAGTGCGACTTGGGAAGTCTTAGAGCTGTGCCTCAAGAAGATGCCCAAGAGTTTGCTCAAAGAGAGAACCTCTTCTTCATGGAGACATCAGCTCTTGAGGCCACAAATGTTGAAACTGCATTTTTGACTGTGCTGACAGAGATTTATAGGATAATGAGCAAGAAAACTCTAATCGCCAAAGATGAGCCTGGTGTGAATGGAAGTTCAGGCCTTCTTAAGGGAACTAGTATTATAGTTCCTAGTGAGGAGCAAAATTCTGGAAAGAGAGGTGGGTGTTGCGGGTAATCCTAACTCATGTTTTTTTATTTCTAAAAATGTTTTTCTTTTCTAAACTCGAAACTTAGCAAAGTAACAGATATATAGTTTTAGAAATTGGTTATTCTTGTTTAGCAATAGTGTGAACCATGTATCAATCAAACTGTTGTTTGTAACTATGTTATGACTTATGACATGCGTCGTGGTCAAAAATTGACTGGAAGGAGGCCCACCAGTGTACCTTTATTTGGTCTCCGTTGTCCCAAAGTAAGAATATGCAAGGACTCGGCTGCTTCTCATCACTACTTTTGGAAAAATAAAAATCGATCGCATGGCATCAGGATCCGGTCAACTCTCTCTACACAGAGTGACATACTTGTTACGTAAGAGAATTATTGATTTGTTCTCAAGACCAGCGGAGAAATTTCTTAGCTATAGTAATTACTGCATGGGAGGGCCAAACTAGGTCAGTATTTATCCAACAGTAGTTTGAGTTTGAGATATTTGTTGAAATGTAGAGGACAGTCGACATGACTACTGTTTATGAGTAAGACCTTTCGGAGGAGACTACAACTTAGATATCACTAGTTATGTTTGGAGTTTGGAGGTTGGACAACTTTTTCTAAACTGAGTTACGAATTTGTATCTAATTACATTTTCACATTATGAGGCTATATCATGGCAGACTTATTCCCTCAACTGTGTAGTAATATATTTCATATTTAGAACTTGAATGGAGTAACCATTGATTTGTTACATGAACAGTGTTAAACTGGTATCATTTCGTACTGCTACACCTTCTACTCAAATTGCCTTTTAAATATTGAGAGTCCATCAATCTTACCATATGAATTCTTTGTGATTGAACAATTTTTAGATCATCCTGATGATTAAACAAACCCCAATCTCCTTTCTTGCTTTGGAATAGAAATATCTTACCATTTCACCATTGATGCTTCTTCTTTGCTTATATCACCAAACTAAAGGAAATTCTTTATTATCTTCTCAATAGCTTTAACTAAATTCCTTAGCAGCATGAGACAATAGCTCTAGAGGTTATGTTAAGAACTAAGATCAAAGCTACATTCTTTATGTATGAACTTATTTTGCTAGCTGTCAATTCTCTTATTAAGGGCACTGAACAAAGGTTGGCATTCCCAGAAGATTAATTTCTTTATACTTGGTATGCTAAGATACTTGAATAGGTTTTGCTGAATTTGACAATCTCTAATTTTTCATATCTAAATTTAATCATTGTAAGACATCCTTCTTTATTTACGCATGTAAAAATGTTTTTGAAACCCTAGTACCTGTATTTTTAGTTTTAGAGCCATCACCAATGTAAGAACCTTCTTTCTTTAATCCTGTGATCATTAAGGTGACCAAGAAAGTAAAAGTAGCCTCTACCACTCATCATCGAACAAGATTTCATAATAAGAGGAACAATCAAGATAAGGAGAGAATTCTAGTTGATGTCCACCTTTTTAATTCCCATATGCTTATCATCATGTGCCTCTATTGCCAATGCCTTATGCTCTTCAAATGAATTTTTTCTAGGCTTGCCCTATTTATCTAGACCCTCTACCATTCAAACCACTTTTCAAGTCACAACAACCATTTCCTTAAACCTAGCCTGGTCATACCCCATCTGTAAATCGCATTTGGGGGTAATAAAGCCAATATGGCCAACAAAACAACTACAAGAAAGGTGATAGGTCCCAGTCAAAGCTAACATGTCATGAACCTGTTTTTTGATTTCAACTTTTTGAAAATGGGCATACCTGTATGGTCACACGTTAATGGGCTCAATGCCTTCCTTCAAATTGATTCGGTGGTCTACTTCTCTAGAGAGAGGAAGTTGTGTAGGTTCTTGAAATAGGTCTTGATATTGCTGCAGTAATTGTTGCATGTCAGGATGAGTGTCTAGTGGTATTTGATCTGCCTTTGGTTGGAAACAAATGGCGAACATAGAATCCCCTTGCCGTACATCCTTAGAAATAGCTCTCAGGGAGGTAATTTGAATGCCTTGGGAACCAATTCCTTGTAATCGTTGTGTTTGATTGTTCCATTGGAATTCCATTATGAGTTGATTCCAGTTACATACCAACATTCCGAGTTGGGCCAACCAATGTACTCCTAATACAACATCCAACCCATTCAAAGGTAAAGAATATAATGTGAGGACAAAAGGGATACCTTGAAGCATAATGTGAACATTGTTGAATTTCCCTGCACATTTTAATGGTTTCCCATCTGCCACCTTAACATCAAAAGGCTCTGTTGGAGTAATAGGTAGCTGCAGTATGTTGGCCATTCTAGCACTAATGAAATTATGCGTTGAACCACTGTCAATTAGAACAACCACCTCATGCCGACCAATCTTTGCTAGTACACGCATGGTTTTATGAGTTATCCATTCTGAGAGTGCATGAAGTGAAATCTTAGGTTGAAGTGTCGTTACGACTTCCTGCTCATCTATATTTGAATCGCCATCTTTGCCATCAAGTATAAGAATTTGAGGTTCCTTGCAACGATGCCCAATTGTAAATTTTTCGTCGCAATTGAAGCATAGTCCCTGAGCCCTACGTTTCTGCATTTCCTCCCATGTAAGCCGTTTCATAGGTGGTCCAATTTGGACTTTGCTGGAGGTAATGATTCTGCTGTAAACCTGTTGGCAGATCGTGGTGTTTGTCGTTGACGCGTCAGCTGCTCATCTCTCATCCGTGTAAGACTAATGGCTTCCTTCAATAATTTTGGTTTGAAAATACGGATGCCATCTGCTACTTCTGGCTTTAATCCCCCCCATGAATGTTCCTACCAAGGCCCTTTGTGTTCATCCCTGAACCCGGTTGCCCAATCTCTCAAATTCTTTCTGATATTCTCGTAATGAACCTACCTGTTTGACTTTGGACAAAGCTTCATCAAAGTCCTCACAGTCAGTAGGGCCAAACCGTGCCTAGAGTTCATCATGAAAATTTTCCCATATTACCTCTTTGTCTTCTTCCTTGTAGGTTCTCTTTAACCATTGCCACCATTGATTAGCTTCACCTTCCAAATGAAAAGATGCCAAGGGTACTTTTTGAGACTCTGTGGTTCTTTGATACTCAAAGAATTGTTCAACTCTCATGAACCATCTTGTAGGTGTTGTGCGGAAACGTGATTAAATTTGGAGTGAAAATAAAATAACAGCAAAAGAACACCAAAATTTTTATACTGGTTCGGCAATGCCTACGTCCAG
>JANZLH020000119.1:645197-661189 GCA_026770325.2 Erythroxylum fimbriatum | reverse complement strand
ATAGGTTCATCAAAACACGCAGATGTACCAAGTAGTTTGACTACCTTCAGGACAGATGCATCTGCACTGGGTTCTTACACCCCAACTGTGTCTAGTGTGACAGGGAAAAGGAGGTTCTCTGAAGTGCCACAACCTTCAGCTTCTATTCACAAGGAACAAACTCAGAATACCTACAGAGATCGTGCAGCTGAAAGGAGGAGCTTGTATGGTTCATCATCATCTGCTGGAGATGATTTGCTTGATTGTGGATATGGAGATTCAAGTAAGTTCATTAGCTATCTGTGTAATACTAGCAGGTTTATCTTTCTTTTATAGGTTCCTATAATCCGGTTCGTTAGCAATGATGCATTTCAAGTTGGCATTTTGATTGTGCCGTGAATGCTCATCTGATCATGGATTGACAACATTTTCAGTTATCCAAGTTGATGGTTTTATATTAACTTTTGAGAAATCATCTGCGTTTAAAAATTGTGAACTATGAAGATCGGGATTCTGCATTCAAAAAATGTTCGTTGGATTCGATGCCTTTCCCTCCTGGCGTTGGTGGAGGTCGTGGTGTTGGAGATGCTAGCGCAAATGTCCAGAGTTATGAGGTGATCACAGCAGACAACGTCATCGATGAGAGTAACTTGGGCAATCGAATGCTTCGTAGTATGGGCTGGCATGAAGGCTTGGTATCCTTTCCTTCTTATGCACTCATCCTAGTTTCTTGAGTTACTATTGATTGCTCTTATTATGCTTTCTGTCCTTGAAATTAGTAGAGAAACCTTGATGCTTTCTGTCCTTGAAATTAGGAGAGAAACCTCGATCGTTTTAGTGCCTCCATTATGTTCATGTGTTTAATTTGGTCAGTTTTCTGTCTGCAAGGAATATCACATTCTAACTTGTTTCTTCTTGTTGTCATATTAATGAGGCTAAGTATTTCTATATTTATGAAAAGTGCTGCAGTAGTTTAATGGTTTGCCGGTGGGATGGTCCTCCAACAAGCAATGATCAGCCTAGATTCTGACATGTAAATTTTCGTATTGGCTTTTCTGTTTCTTTGTACTTGAAACAATATGCAGGGATTGGGGAAGGATGGAAGTGGAATGATAGAACCTGTCCAAGCACAAGGCACGGAAAGTAGAGCCGGACTTGGGAGTCAGCAGAAGAAGGTGAACCCTAGCCTTGAGGTGCAGTCTGGGGACAGTTACAAAACACTTCTTCACAAGAAGGCCCTTGCTAGGTTCCGGGAAATGTCTGAGACTTCATAGACCACGCAGTGGATGGAGATAAGGTGCATGGTCTTTGGTGGAGTAAATGTAGAAACCATTTGGAGATTTGGCTTGGAAGCTGAGGATTGAAGTTGCCTTCTTGCTTGAAGACATGCGTTGAGGCAAGTAATGACAGCTTTATCTTGTGTTTAAATTCATTGCAAAAACTTTCTTAAAAGTATGTGGACTAGAGCTTTAATAATTCCGTGAGGTACAGGGTCGAATTCTCTCCCTTGCCTTGTCTTTCAGAGATGCATATACGGGACTTTCACCCTAGTGGAAGAAATATATTTTACACCTTGGGATCAATTTCTTTTTGATATAGCACATGAAGGAACTGAGTTTTGATGGTAAAAAGTAAGAATGTCCTTGTGACTCAAAAAGCAATTATGAGAGTTGGGATTTTTGTGCTGTGCATAAGTTTGCGTGGACTAATCATCTGTGATCAAACGTTTCGTGCTATGCACATTGGATCTATTTGACAATAGCAAGCCAAGGATGCTGAGATGATATGCCAACTTTTATCGCATACATCCTGGTTTAGTTATGATTCATCACAGATTGAACTTTGAAGCTTGAACATCCCTTTCTTTCGAGTTAGTTGTTAAAATAAATATTTCCCTAAAATATTTATTAATTCATTAACAGTTCTAAACATTAAAATAAGTATTTCATTTTCAAAATTAAAAAAACGGCCCCAAATCTCTTGTAATTTTCCAACTTCATCAACTGTAGATTTAGGTTACCTCAAAAAACTGGCAAAAAGATATGGTCAAGTAAACTCCTATGCTCCAAGGAAGTAAGTGTGTGGGTATCTTACCATTACGGTATGTTTATAATTTACCTTAATTTCACAAGTATTACTTGTTGGTCAGTCAATCTCATTCGGAAGTTAAAAATGTCATGAAGCACTGTCAACTTTGTGTCGTTATAATTAACATTACATCTAAAGATAAGCAATACATGTATTCGTCCTTTTTATGGGCATATAATGTTTGAAGTACTTGTAAAATGATAAGTTATTCAATGAATTTTAATACAATGAAATAAATAGTTTTACATTTATTAATCCTTGTGAATTTAAAAGCTTTTAGACTTTGATGATGATTTGTTGTCTTACGATTGGTCAAATCTTTGTGTATTCATGTTTAAGCTTTTGCACTTGTATATTACAAAGACAACCTCTAATATAGTTATGTACCAAACTATGTCCATTAACATTGAAGTTTTCATAATGAACATGACCCAAAGCTTGATCATGTCCTAGGCTGAATTTATTGTCAAAACCCTAATTTAAGTTTAGTATTTAAGGAGTTTTTTTTAATTCATTTAGAGAGTTTCCTTTACATCTTGGTTTATTAAGAACTATGACCACTTCTTTTCCTTGTTCTTTTTCGAATTTCCAACTTATCAAAAATTTCCTTTCTTACTACATTCAAATCCTTAATGAATTTTAATCTTAATTCTTTATAAGCAATGAGTTAGTTCTCTTTATATATCCCATTTAACTTTCTTGGTGTGATTCAATTTGATTTATAAGTTCTCTAGTTGGTATTAATTCTTAACTCCAGGATATTCTTTTATTTTGTGTACTGTTTATTAATAATCTATTTGCTTTTAAATTAAGTCTTACTTGTTAATTCTTGTATGTTTTTTATACCTTCAATTGTGTCTAAAGTTTCAACCAAAAATTAAAATTTTATCATCGTCTTATGTAGGGTGTGTCCATCTTTACTTATTATGTTAGGAATCCTCTTTGGATAATCTTTTGTTTCTTTCCTTTCATATTTGATTGTTTCAAACCCTCTTATTTGCATTTTTATCAAAAATTTGCGTATTTATCAAAATAAAAGTAAAGAAGAGAAAAAAAAGGAAAGCTGTGTGTGGATAATATATCATCAAGAAATTATCCTAACTACAACTTGACATTCTTATTATTCCTTTCATGTTTTATTTGAATTTTTATTTCTTATTTAACCTCTGTATGATTTTTTTTTAATTGTTAACTTGTTCAGTTTTTTAGACTCTACTAAGTTGAATTCTTTGTTTAGTTCTTTGAAGTACTTATGAAGGAAGCAAAGAGTGGAAAAAGGAAACAAATATTTTGAGATTAGTATCCAAAAAAGCTAAATAAAGAGTGAAACATGAGTGGTTTGTCATCTTTTGAGAGTAAGCACGTGAGCGCATGTTTGAGAAACTTTCTTTACTAACCTTCATGTAGCGTTTAAATACATCTTTTAATGGTGTTTTAATGTCAAATGAGGTAGAGGGACAACCCATACTTTATGTATTCCATGCAATAACAATTTGAGAGGATGAATATGATGTATGCATAAGGACATGATAGAGAAGTAAACATAATAGATTGTTGAATTAGAGACAAATGATAGCCCTTAGTGTCTAATAAGGGGAGGCATGATAGGCGTAATCCAACAACTCCAATGAAGGTTACGAGAAGAATGATGAATTGAATATTGATGATGTTAATCTAGCATTTGAGGGTAAAAGGGACATGTTTAGGACTAAAAGAGGAGTTGTGCATGATAGGGAGAAAAGGTGGGAGTCTAAAGTTTGAGAAAGGGTAAAAAAGAATCTTAGCAACATCAAGATGACCATACCTTCCTTTATGGGTAAGAAAGACCCTGAAGCTTATTTAGAGTAGAAGGAAAAAGTAAAATTAATCTTGGATTGCCATAATTACTGCAAAGAGAATAAGGTAAAGTTGATAGTAGTATAGTTTACCAATTATGCCATCATTTGGTGGGATTAGTTGGTCAATAATAGAAGAAAATATTGTTGCCAACATATAAAAACTTGGAATAAATTGAAAGCTCTTATGAGGAAGAGAATTGTGTCAAGCAATTATTATAAGGATTTGTACCAATAGTTGTGAAGTTTTACCCAAGTATCAATGAGTGCATAAGATTATAATAATGAGATGAAGGTATTCATGATTTGAGCCAATTCAAAAGAGGACAAAGAAGCTACAGTGGGAAGGATTTTGAATGGGACTAATATAGTAAAGTTATGCACTATGCTAAACTTGAAAGGATGATTGCATATAACAATGGAAATCAAGAGTTACTAAAACACAAAGGAGTACTTTCCATTGGTACTAACAACTCTTGGAGGCTTAACTTAAAAAAGGGTATAGAATGTCTATAATAAAGGAAAAGGTAAGTTTAACTCTTAGAAATAAAGAGATTAAGTGTTTTTATTATTTAAAAACATTACATATTGCCTAATAGTTCTTGAATAAGAGGGTTATGACCATGAGTGATGATGGAAATGTAGTGACTGATATTGATTCAATGGAAAATGAGGATATACTATCATTAGATGATTCTAGTAATGAGGATACAAAGTTTAATGTTGAGAGTAATGTGCTTATTATTAAACAATATTAAGTCTTTAAATTAAAGAGGATAACAAAGGGTAATAGATGGAGAACATCTTTCATACTAGATTCTATATTTACAATAAGGTGTGTAGTATAATTATTAATGGATGAAATTGTATTAATGTAGCTAGGACTACTCTTATAAAAATTTAGGCATGCCTATTATGAAGCAATCAAACCCATATAACTTTACTAGCTTAATGAATTTATGGAGACCAAGGTGAAAAAATAGGTGTTGGTGTCATTCTCGATTGGGAGGTATAAGATGAATTCTTGTGTGATGTGGAACAGATGTAGGCTAGATATATATTGTCGGGAAGACAATTACATTATGTAAAAGGGTAACGCATGATGAATTTAAGAATATATATACTTTTATAAAGGATGATAAACCTATTACCATTATACCTTTAACTCCTAAATAGTTATGTAAGGACTAATTGAAGTTAAAAATAGAAACGAAAGGGAGTGAGGGTGAGAGTTCCAAACAAAAAGAGTTATTAATGAGGAAAAAAAAACAAGAAAGAGAGGGAGAGCTTAAAATAAAGATTTAGCAATAAGAATAATAAAGAAACAAATTAATTGTTATGTAAAAAAGAGTGACATTGGGGATCATTTATATACTTGCTAGGTATAGTATTTTTGTTTAGGCATGGCTCTGTCTAGCCTAAATTGGTGCGAAATTAACAAGTATGATTCGAGTTAGACCAAGCTTTAGGTTGGGATTAAAATTTTTAGGCTTCAGGCCGAACTCAATCCTAGGCTCTATGGCCCAACTTGATATAAAGCCTAAAACATTTGTCTACTTAGCTACTTTCAAATTAAAATGACATCATTTTTCTTATCAACAAAATGATGTTGTTTTCTTTATCAATAAAATGATGTCTTTCCAAAAACACTAAATACAGCTATACTCTCCTTATTTACTTGTTCATTGACATTGTAGCATAACTATTTATAATCACAAAACAATAATCATAACTTTTTCTTGTTTACATTAATTATGAAAGAAAAGTGGAAAAAGAGACTCACCCATCATTTTTTTTTTTAGTTGGTCGTGGATGCACAAATATAATTTGAGAAAGAGATAGAGAGGTTTAATATTGTTTAAAAGGTGTTTTTCTACAAAGATTTTAAGGTCAAAGGCCATTCTTTTGATGGAGGCTTGCTCCGTAGTGTTGTTGCTTACTTATGCCTTTCTTAGAACTATTTTTGATACCCTTCATTTAAAACCCCCTAAAATTCCAGAAATAATACCCTTTCTCCATCTATATAGTAGGTAGCTTTTCTTATACGCATTGTATTTCTTTTGCTATCCACCTTCCGAACTCTCTTTGGTTTGCTTGTAAACGACAAAGAACATGAGCATATCTCAATCATTTTTTAGGTCACCTATAACCCGATTGGACTTGGGCTCAAACCTCAAATCTTAGACCTATTTAAGTACCAAATTGGGCTAGGCCGGGCTAGGCAAGCCTAGCTATTCTTGATTACTTATATAGTCATTCATGGGCAAGTGAGATTATGACGTCATCTCACACCAGAGAAAATTCTCAACTTCTTGAACTTTTTGTTAGCTTTGATCGTTGAACATATTTTATTTATATTAATATTTATTAGTTATTAGTAACATAAAGTAATATTAAATTTTAATATAAGTAACGATATGTAAATATAATTATTAATACTATTTTTTTCCAATTTTTTATATTTAGTTATGTTTGTGGAGTTTTATTATTATAAATTATTAGTCCAACCATTCATTTATTTTTTTTAATGCTTAGTAGCATTCAATTAATCTAAATTTTTATTGTGTAGAGTTGCGTTATATAAAATATATTTTGAATCTCATTAGGGTTAAAGTATATCCATTTAACTGTAAAAGCATCTCATCGTATCTATTTTATTTTGATTTCATATTTAATTATAATTTTATCATGTTATATTTGCCTTAAATTTCATTTGTTTAGATTTTATTTTATTTTATCATGTCTAATTATATCAAAACTTTATTATACTAGGCTTCATTAAGTTTCTTAATTTACAATTTCTAATTACTTTTACCTTATTTTTGTTTTAAGATAATTAATTCTAACTGAGATTAATTAAATTTAGTTATGATTATTTCAAATTAATTAAAAATATTTTATATTAATAATTTTTAAATTTTGGATTAAGTAATTTTCTTATCAATTTTGGGTTAATTAAAAAAGGTAAAAAAATTATTGAAAAGAATCTTTCTTCGAGTCTATTACTGATTAAGACCTCGAGGGATCTCCCAAGACTTTAGTTTGCAATTAGTCCCATCAATGATTGTGATAAGGGCAATGAAGAGATTATTGGTACAAGGCATCATATATCCTTAAGTTCTATACATTTATTAAAAGGGTGATCAATTACATTTTAGATAAAGATTTAGTCATGAAACTAAAAATAATGACCACTAACTCTACAAAAAGGGATAAGAAGCTATATTTTTACTTACATAAGGATATTGGACATAAAAAAATGAGTACAATAATCTCAAAAGGGTAGCCATTAAATTGGAAAAACAAAGAAGGTTAAATCATTTTATAAAGAAAAATAGTAGAGATGACAAAGTCAAGGTAGAAGGTATCATGAGGCAAAAGTCTTGACATATAGTTTGAAAAGACCTGAAAAAGAATGTAAGTCTCTGATATTACCTTAAAAAAAAGTATTATGTCACCTCATGAAGATATTATTCAAAAATTTTAGTTGATAAAGGAAGTGTTACAGACATTTTGTTTTCTAATACGTTCAAAAAGATTGGTTAAAACTTGATTTTAGGAGAGATCAAATCTACACAGAAGCAAATATTTCTTTGTCCATGACATTTAGGACAAGTCATGACATATAACCAATATGATAAAATTATGTACAGTAAGAAGACCCTTTTCATATATCACTATAATTGGTAGGTCGTTTCTTTGTGTGGTGCAGAAAATCCTATCACCTTACTAGTCAGTAGTGAAAATTTTTTTATCTTGAATGGAGTAGGCGAGATAAGTCGGGACCAAAACATGATAAAACAATGTTATGGAATAGCTTTAAAAGAGTAGGAGATTGCATGAACAATGATCGTGGATGATTTAAATGTTGAGGATTTGAAAAAAAAAAGAGATAAAGGGTGAGCTAGATGAACAAATTGTCAGATTATAGATGAGAGACCTAAAAACTCATACATTTAAAATTTGGGCGAGAATAAAGAAACCATGAAGGAAGCTCTAAAGAAATTCTTACTTCAACACTTAGAAGTTTTTATATAGAGTCCAATTAATATGTTAGGGTTGAGTAAGGAAGTAATTTCTCACATGTTAAATACTAACCCTCTCTTTAAATAAATAAAATGAAAGAAAATAAATTTTGTAATAGAAAGACAATAAAATAGATAGGAGGAGGTGAGCAAAATATTGGATACATGCTTTATTAAAGAACTCGATTACCTTAAGTGACTTGTTAACGTGGTTATAGTTAAGAAATCAAATAGGAAGTGGAGAATATGTCGTAACTTTATAGATTTATTAAAAGCATGCCTAAAGTATATCTACCTTTTACCAAAGATAGATTAATTGGTGAATGCTACTTCAGGTCACCAATCTTAAGTTTCATGGATGCTTATTCAAGATATAATCATATCAAGATGAAGGAGGCGGATGAAAAGAAGACATCCTTGGACACACAAAGGTATCTATTAGGAGCAAGGGAAAGCAAGTTCTTCAAATTTATGGTCAACTATAAAGGGATACAAGTTAATCCAAAAAAAAAATGAAGGTTATCTTAGAAGTACTTGAGAATTTGAAAGAAGTATAAGTGGGGTAGAAAGTTTATCAAGGTTCCTCTCAAGATCAACCAATTTATACCTTCCATTTTTCAAAATAATTTAAAAGCATAAGGAATTTTAATTGATCAAGAGTGTTAATATGCCTTTGATAAATTGATGGATAACTTCAAATGTCTACCATTATTATCAAGCTCAAAATCAAGAGAGTCATTGTATCTCTATATAGCCATTTCATATGAAACCCTCAACTTTGTTATGATCATAGAGGAAGAGAATAATTAAATTCCAATATATTATGTGAGAAAGATTTTACAAGCCCTAGAGTTAAATAAATTGTGACTATAAAAAATATTATATGTGCTACTAATCAGTATAAGAAAAGTAAGGTTGTATTTTTAGGCTTACACCTTCATCATATTCTTAGATCTCCTATTGATATAAATAATGTATGTAGATGGTGAAAAAGGAGAAAAAGGCAATGATTCAGGGATATATTTGGAAGAACCAATAGGAATAATAATATAACATATAGTACAACATCAATTCAAAACACTTAATGTTGTGTGATTTTCCTAATAGTTTTCTTTATTACTAATCTACTACCTATAAACTAAGCCAAGTTCCCCCTGATGAGTAAGATAATGTTGAGTGGAGTATTAATCCTATAAGAAAGCTATATGGACCTAGAAAACTCTTATACTACTTTCTAGTATAATGAATTAATAAACATAATCAATGATAGGTTTTTGGATAATAAGATAGCAAGTAAAGCAAAATTTAAATAATAGCCAAGAGAATTAAAAAAAAGCACACAATCAAATAGAGAAATCAATGAGAATTAGTTCTTAGATAAGTACTTCCTTAGCTTCATCTTTGATATCATGATTCAATTAATTTAGACTCGATTTATCATCTAGACTAGTAAAAATTCCTAGATTATGAAATTGTAGTCCCCTAATGTAGAACCACTTATTCTATGAGTGGTTAACCTATATCTTTACTAAGCAACTTCCCTTTGAATATATTAAGTTTTATGAATTTTCATGAAAGGTTTCATCCTAACATAAAAAAATATCATATAGCTCTATATCTAGCATCCCATTTAACTTTGAATATCTAAGTCATAATCCACTCATAAATAGTGTCTCTTAAATTGTCCACAAGTGAATTTAAATCAGATCTAAACATCGACACAAATAAATTTACATTAAGAACGATGAAAGATAATTCATAGATATATATCCAATTTATAAATTTAAAACTAATCCAATGCAATTATAGAAAAGATAGTTAGACACTATCCTTCGGAGTGGCTTACAAGACAATAGAGCTACTTTTTAAGTTCACTAACATTTATGCTTTAAAAGTTAATAAGGAAAGATAGTTCTACGCTATCCTTCAGAATTTAACAAAGAAATAGATCTAAACTTTGCAAACCTATTAAGTTCATTCATAGTTAGTTTGAAGGAAAAGAACTAAACCATAAAGCCTTGTTAAGATTGGTGCTATTAGTTTTAAAATGAAGCAGGACTAAAAACATCAATATTAAAAAAAGAAACTTCATAAAAACAAAACAAAGATAAATACAAGTAAATCGTTCATACATTTTTACACCCTAACATATAACGAGATAAAACATAGAAAGAAAAAAAAAAGCTAAGGCCTAGATAGAGATAGAGGTGCCTCCAAAACTAGCAAGATTAGCATCAACAAGGTTTGGAGACTTCCTACTTATAGGGCTAGTGACCTTAACATCACCATTATTTTCATAGAACTCATCAAGATCCTCAATCTAAATTTATTTAGGTTAAGCAAAATCATCAACAGTGTCTAAATCTACAAATAATATGTTTAGATACTACTTATGAGCAATGTTACTACTAGCCTCAAAACATTCAATTGTTGTACTAATAATGTTATCATAGTTCCACTTCTTGAAAGATTTAGGCATAAAGTAATGGGTAGATTATATAACATTTGAAATTATTACCCTCAAACTTCTACTTTAGGCCTACCACCTTGTCCTTTATGAATGCGTTCTCCCTTTCAACTCATTAAGGCACTTGAACAACTATTCCTTAATATCCTTCTTCTCCTTCTTGACCTTAAGGTTATTACAAGCTTTCCTTCTTCTTCTTTGCAACCTTGCCAAGTTCTCTGTATACATTCTCATAGCTTATGACTATAGAAGAAGTAACTTGAAAAGATAAAACATAGATGCAAAGAACTTATGAAAGCTTAATAATCTCATTAAAGTTATCTATAAGATGTCAATTAAAGAATGTATACAGAAATTTGACGTCAATGTCCTCAATTATCTACTTATCCTTAAGAGACACCATTATATGGACTATTTTAGACCCACTCTTAATCTTGCTTAAAATAATGTCAGTCTTCTTCAAGTTTAATTTGAGGAAAAAGCATTCACTTTTTCTTGTAAACTTAGTTGGGATGAGTGAATTGGAGAAGGCTAAGAAGAAGGGGTTAAAAAAACACTCAATTATATAAATTAATTACTATAAGTCAAATTATCCTTCTTTTTCTCCTTAGAGAATGAAGCAAGCTGACCTTTCTTCTTAGTTACATTGATCCTTGTGAGCATTTTATTTATATCAAAGGATGTTATAAAAACAACAAGGATGTTAATATGATATTTAAAAGCATAAGTGTAACAAAAAATAAATAAATGATCCTATATGGATGCTTTTATCTGTAAGACACCCTTAAATAGATCAAGTTGGGCTTGCAAAGGATAGTCTTTTAGGGTAGAAGAGGATATGTTAGATTAATTAATTTTTTCATAGAAGAATATTAGGGTTATATTGCTCGTATCCCACTAAAAAAACCCTCTCATCTAATCCCCTCCAAACAACCCTAAAAGCCCATAGTCTCACTTAACAAGAATATAAAATTATCCTTCTAATCATGCAACCAATTATGAATTATTACCAAATCAACACCCACTCATCGCACTTAGGTTTTACCCTATGCTCTGGGTCCTTATAGGTTTATATTGGTGTATGAACTTAAATAGCTTGGCGTCGCGAGTACCTTTCCAATATGGTAGATAATAATAAATATATCTAGCAAGCTCGAGAGATGTAGATGTGGTTGGTTGAGAATCAGGCATGTTACATTGAGGATTTGAAGAACGGTCATGTGTAAGGGAATTGCATCCCATGCTTGATTGAATCATAATAGAACCCCTATCTTTCTAAAAATAAGGGAAAAATTGCTTATTGTTATCAAGATCTCATTAGCCTGTCTAGCCTCTACAACTTATTAGCTTTACTACATGTAAAAGTTATTACCAAAGCCACCAAGAAGGGAGTCTAAGGAAGAATGATATAAATGACTGATACAGTTGATTTATATCAAGTAACAGACATATATAATTACAAGCAACTACGGACAAATTGGCGACTTTTGCGAAACTATTACAACCTATGGTTTTTCAATTGGTATCAAAGTTAGTCACTAAATCAGAACTTGGTACATCAAGTAGGTATAGATCCTTGCTTTGCAGTTATGGCTATAAGAGAAAGGGCATCAATCATCAGGCCATCGTGGTTAGATGGTTCAAATTATCCTACGTGGAAATTACGAATGAGGGTATTCATTCAGGCACAAGGAACAAAAGCATGGAGTTCGGTTTTAAATGGCTGGACACATCTAGTGATGACTGATGAAAAGGGAGAAGCAGTGCTTAAAGATGCATCTTGTAGCGCCCCCTTACCACAGGGCACTCAATTCTTGCAACACATCATTTCACATAACAAATAATCACATATTGCATTTTCACTTAAGCATAGGCAAATGCTGCATTTCACTCAATCAAACATACTTGATAAAATGCATATGAATCCTCATGAGACACTTTCCAATTTTTACGTTGTTGTGACCGAGTGCCTGAACTGTCTCATATCTATTTTGGATACCGGGCTCATTAATAACTGTCCCTTATCTGATGAGAATACAAGGCTTATTATACATAGTGAGCCTTAGGCTCTTAGGCACTGTCTTAGCTCGAGGCTCTTTTTCACTCGTTAAGCTTTAAGCCCTGATCGGTGGCTGCTCTAGTCATAACTATCATTATCTGATTGTGCATTCATGAATGGAATGCATGTACCGCAATCAATCACATTATAAAGCACATAGGTCTTCACATTCACATTCAAGCAACACTTCAATGTACATTCCACATTTCACAATCATTGGATCTCCTGTTCGGAAATCAACAATCAAAATACAATCATTTATCATTCAAATCATAATTTAAGCAAACAATAATTGAGAGAAACCATTTAGGTTACTCACAAGTTGCTCCTGAAGCTAATGCCTGGAAGATCCAACAACGTCTAGAGGTTGACGTTCCAGTTGCTCCTCTATAACAAATAATATACACAATATCACAATTGTACAATCGTAAGTATTCATTAATGCAAATGTATGAAATGAATTATGTACAATGCATGTTCATGATAATTCCTGAGTATCTTACCATCAATATCATCACAAAATCATTCCCGTATCAAAACTCATCTAAGTATAATTTATACTTAGGTTTATGCCTCATTAAAATCCTTAAAATCATAATTCATTTTTCATTGAATCACTTCAGATTTTTCCAAGACACCTCCTTCGGGTCTACTGTTCACGTTCAATCAGAAGGTGAAAATGAGGTAATTTGGTCAAACTCTCTTCTAGAAAAGTGTTCGTCTATGTCTTATCTTTCCATTGACACCAAAATCACTCAATTTGGTTTAGTAATTTGAAAGATATTCCTCAAACATTATCGGTTTGATCATATTCAAAAACAGTGTACTACGCCCGACTTCCATCCAGAAATTAAATATCTTAAAGACTGAATCAAATTTTGATTTGTTCAGACAATCTGTATCCCTATGTCTCTAGTTTACTCCAAAATAAAAATAATCTCATTTGGGATCCTATAGATCTAGATATAATCAAAATACTGAAGTATATTCGGTGGAATAACACCATTTCATATAATTTAAGAGCATACTCATTATACCAGTCCAACGTTTTTCACTCAATCTTTCTCAATTCATTTCAGATGGCTATTATTTTTGCTGGAGATGTAGATAAATGTCTTATGAGTCCAATGGTTCAAGAATCAAGTCATTTGGGTGTCTAGAGAAGAAATTATGGCCAAAAGAATCAAATATAGTTTTGTCCTCAATCATACTAAACCTGTTTCGGGGCAACAGCAATAACTTCTTCTATAGGTATTGGATTAAGGTTTTCTTAAGACGGTTTGAAAGAGGACTTCAAGATCTACAACTTTTGTGAAGATTTTGAAGATAGATTCTATCATCTAAAAGGTCAAAATTGGACCAGACGATAGGTCTACAGTGCACCAAACAATAGGGTAGAGGAACAGTGCAGCAGAAGATACATGTCATCACAGACGATACATGTCATCACAGACGATACACGTCATCACAGACGATACACGTCAGCACAGATGTACACGTCAGCACAGAGGATACACGTCAGCGCAGACGATACACTCTACACTCCTAAGCATCTCCACTTGTAAGGACCATAACTTTTGGCTCCGATGTCCAAAATTCTCATACTATATACCGTTGGAAAGTTAAAAGAAAAATCTGTAACTTTCATAAAGACCATTTTGTCAAAATCTATCTATATTGGTACAGTAAATTCATGGAAGTTTCAGAACGAAAATTCAACTCTCTTACTATTCCTTCCCAGAAATTTCCAGATTTCCTTTTCTAAAATCCAACACTTCAAATTTTTATTTCTAGTTTTTCTACCCATTTCATTAAACTCATTTACCATAAATTCATACTACTCCAAAATATACAAGTTTAAATCAAAAATCATCAAAAGCCAAAAATTCATCTTCAACCTATTCATGCTCTGTCAACTTTCTGCATTTCCAATTTTCATTCTCAATCTCCATGTTTCCTCTCAACTTCCTTTTAAACACTCATTCCCATCTCAGACTATCATTTTACAACTACTGTTCAACTCAAAAACCATTTTTTTGATCATCTATAAAGAATTCATCAACTCACGTATACACTTATATATTTTCACATATACACAATGGTGAACAGAGCATGTTTCACCTTTTTTATATCTAATTTTCTACACTAATCCTATACATCGTTTCATTGCTATTTCAACTCCAAAATCATTTTTACATCACCTAATCACTAACAATCTTTAAAAAACCAAATTAACACTATAACCAAATTTTTTTATCCCAACAACACAGTATTCATGAATATACACGTAAATGCCATTTTCTATGCATATGATAGTAATTCATCAAATTTATTTCATAAATCCCCAACTCTAAAGGATTTATTAACTACTTACCTGCTGAAAACTCCAAAATCTTCAATTATCATCAAGCCCTAAACTCCATGCAATTCAAGTATTTCACTGTGTACAATAACCAGCTTCTGGTTTTTCTTAGGGTGAAAGATACAAATAGCAAAGTGGGTTTTGTATAGGAAAAGGAAAAATAAAGAAATCTCTTAGAAGGTATTTGATTGAAAACTTTGTGTATGGGAATAAAATTTGAAGAAGGAACTTAGATATATAACTTAACCTTTCAACTCTCAGAGAAAAGTAACCTACTTCTAGCAAAAGTACAAAAAGTCTTAGTGACACTTGTCACTTTCCTAATACCTAAGCTCTAACTTAGTTTCTTTTGATACTAACTCCCTTAAACTCTCATCTTTACAATCCAATTATCTCCAAATCTTCTTTTGATTTCTTTTTCCTATTTTCTATAATTGTTCGAAATTTATTCCTAAATTCACCAAAATTCACAATTACAACAATTTTACTAACCAATATAATTTCCAATTTAAATAAATTCAAAATTATAAAAATTCCTAAAAATTACATCTCAATCCAATTATACCTGGAATTATTCATGAATGCATGTACAATTATTTTCATGTGCAACAACTTCACTATTCATGTGTATGTGTATGACATATTATGCATAAGTATGAAAATGCCTTTTTAAACTCTCATTGATCACTCATATTTACTATTCTAAACTTCCCGTAGGTAACAGGATGTTACACATATCCTTGGTGATTAAGGATTTAATATTAGCCATTAAAATAATGATTTTAAATGTGTAGAATCCTGAGCTTAGGTCAAATTTGATGAGCTACTCATCACTATATAAAAGTCTCAAAGGGCAATCAGATGTTGCAAACATCAACTACTGAGTCAAAATAATGCTTGAACTTAAAGCTAGGTAGTGGCTTATCAACATATATATAGAATTCTCATATGTGCGAACCTTCTTCACAATAAAAATTTCAGCATCAATTGTTTCTCTGATGTTGTAGTAGGTGATACTAATGTGCTTGGTCTTGGAATAATATGTTAAGTCAAAATGACTTTACGTGTTTAATAATTTTGATGACAAACAAAAAGAAGACAAGAAAAGCAGACGAAAGCTATCCGAGAAAAGCAGACGAAAGCTATCCGAGAAAAGCAGACGAAAGCTATTCGAAGA
>JANZLH020000119.1:606891-635872 GCA_026770325.2 Erythroxylum fimbriatum | reverse complement strand
AAGGTCCCGGGAACAAAAATTTTTGTTTTCCGCACCTAGTACATGTGATGTACAACCCGGGATTTTCCTACATAAATTAAGCCACGTAACATGCTAGCATACTACATGCATGGCTTTACATAATAAATTTAAAGGGCACAAGTAATAGCATGGCTTCATTCATGCATGGTTTTATTGATCATGTATGTTGGCTTCATTCATGTATGGCTTCCTTAGATGCAGAGAAATGCATGGAATGGAGAATTGAGCTTGGAGTTTTTCCAAGCTTGTTAAGCACATGAGTTGAGAAGAATAGCTATTGCATAACCTCCCGAGAGACTCTAATGAATTAAGAACTTATTTTGAATTATGCTACGGTAATATAGTCCATGTTTCTGTAACATAATTCAAAATAAATTAAGCTACAGTAACATGCTAGCATACTTTATGCATGGCTTCGCAGAATAAATTTAAAGGGCACAAGTAATAGCATAGCTTCATTCATGCATGGTTTTATTGATGGCTTCTTTCATGTACGTTGGCTTCGTTCATGTATGGCTTCCTTAATTGCAGAGAAACGCATGGAATGGAAAATTGAGCTTGGAGCTTTTCCAAGCTTGTTAAGCAAATGAGTTGAGAAGAATGGCTTCTGCATAACCTCCCGAGAGACTATGATGAATTAAGTTTTTTTTTAATTATGCTAGAGTAATATATTCCATGTTGCTATAACATAATTCAAAATAAATTAAGCTACAGTAACATGCTAGCATACTTCATGTATGGCTTCGCAGAATAAATTTAAAGGGCACAAGTAATAGCATGGCTTCATTCATGCATGGTTTTGTTGATGGCTTTGTTCATATATGTTGGTTTCATTCATGCATGGCTCCCTTGGTTGCAGAGAAATGCAAGTAATAGAAATAACTTAAAGGGTATAATCGACCGTTTGTATATTACATTTTCAGCAACAGAGCAAAAAGCTCCTACACAAGAGCTTTTTTAAAATCAACTGATTGGGTTAATCCACCAACCCAATCAATTGGTTACCAACATCTCCATCGGTTGTTTAATATGGTTAAATAGTTACAATATCTCAAATTGCCAATATTTGGCTTATAAGCTATTTACCGAATAGGGCATATCTCTTATAAGCTTGGTTTATTCTCCCATTGCTATTGTTAATAGAATCCATATAAAGGTTGCTTCTAGGTTATGTGATTTCTCCATAAAAATCTAGGTAACTCCTCCACTGTAAATTATAACTGTTGATGTAGCAGTTATTTTGTAGTTAGAAACTCTTCGTATAATGCATTTGATCCACTTGCTTAACATTCATTTCTCACAGATCCTCCCTCATATATATCATAACACAATGCTTAAGCTAGTCTTATTGGTGTGTTCAGGCTATTAAGTTTGTTAGTCAAAGTCTCCTCATGAGTTACCAATGTAATGACAACTTCCATATTGTGTACACTTGCTTCCTTGTCCATGAGCGCCCTACTAGACTATTACTGATAGTTATTTATGTCTATTTCTTCGATGAGCTCAAGTGTCATTTCTAAAGTTAATATCCTACCACTTATAAGCAAAGTTTGATATTTTATATAATGGAATAACCAATACCAAAGCGCCTAACCTTTTAGGAATTTTTAAATCAAATGAATAATCTTTTTAATTTTTAACAAATGTAAATTTTTTTTTTACAAGTTTTCTATCTACAAACCATAATTTGAGATTTTATACATTTGTGATCGATATAAAAAAAGTTGATTTAGTTATTAGTTTGATTTTCAAACTTAAAATAACATCAATTAAAAAATTAAAGTTTCATTAGTTAAACTATGTGATTCTTTAAATATTAACATTTTTATACACTTGACAAATATTATAATAATTTAAGTGCAAATATTAACAAATTGAACTTTATGTACTAGTTTAATAAGTTCCTAGCTTAACTCTTGTTATTTTATTAAGAGTTATAATATTCAATTTTAAACTGAATTAGTTTAAATCCATGTTTTGAAATCCAGATTGGACCGGCCGGTTTAACCGGTTCGATCAGTGACTAGTCAGCTATCCGGTCCGGGTCACCCCTGAAAATCAGCTCCTAATTGAACCAGTAGAAATCGGTAAAAATCGGTCAATTGACCGATCGAATTGGTTCCCACTAGTTCAATTGACCGATTGAACCGGTTCGACCATTAGTTCAATAATTTTTTTTATATTATTTGGTATGTTTTTTTATTTTTTAACTATTACTTATATTATATATAATTAAATATAATTATTACGTACGAAGACTTCTGGCTCGACGTTCGGGTTTCAAAACCTTACTTTAAATTGGAGTTATGGAGACAAAATACTACTCAACACCTAAGAGTAGCGAGAAGGACGGGACGATGGTCTGGGCTTTGTCTCCCGCCGATCCTCTTTCAGGCATCCTCTCTTTGTTTAGTCTTTTGTCTGCTTCCTTTTCTCTGTTATTTGCTATTGTGATATAGTAGGCATTCAAGTTCTTATTATGATATTGGGTATTGAAGTTCAACTAGAAGTAGCAAAAAGCTGTTCTTTTTATTGAGTGCTGGATGATTTCTTACGACAGGTGAAGAAAGATATTACATTTTCACAAAGGGATCATATAAAGTTGGACGAAAAGGTACTTGCAGCACTTTTCTAGCATGTTGGTGGCCTCTTCTCATCTATTCAACTCTCTTATGCATATCAATGATTTCCATCTTCAGGTTGTGATGTAATTATCAACAAGGACAAAGGAGTTTCCCGCGTCCATGCTGAAATTCTTGTCGATGAAATGATTTATTCATTGGGTTCCACCATATCCACAAAGGTCCGCGTTCGGGATTGCTCCAAGTATGGAACATTCATCAATAGAAATCTCGGGTCAAAGGATAAGGTCCATGAGTTCCCCAACAAAGAAATCACTTTAAAGAATGGGGACTTGGTTTCCTTTGGAGCTGGTAATGCAACTTATAGGTAAGTTCACGATCTTCTGTTTTTAGCTTTTTGATTTATGAGTTACGACTGTTCAGTTATCTTTTTTTTTTTTTTAAATATTCTCCAGTGAATATAATGATATGGTTTCAACTTAGGGACAGCCGTGGTTGTGATTTGATTCCTATTAGTTAGCCTAATCCTTTAGTGTGAATTCGAACTTAAGCAAATGTGCTGCTATAGTTCCTGTGATATAACCATTTTAATTGGAACTTTTTTTTTTGCCAGGTTTTCTTTTGTTCCACTTCTATTTTTCCTCTACTGTGCCGAGTCCTTTCAAGTGAATGACCCCTTACAAGAAAAAATTTCATCCATCGGTTAGTAAGCCACACCATTTTAGCTCAAGATTACCTAAAAGGTTTATGTTCATATTTGAAGTGTAACCATTTTCATGTGGGCAATGTTTATTTTCTTCACTATGATCTGTTGTCTGCTTGCTTCTATCTTTATGCTCTAGAATGATATATGAGTGGATATGTGCATAAGAAGAAAGGAAATGTATTACTAAAAACTTATATTGAATTGAGCAATTGCCACCTTTAGATTATTTGAACCTTGTTTTCTTCTCATGACTACTTTCTGTTATTCCTCTTCAACTTTTTCCTCTACTTCCTTGAGTCCCAAGAAGGTGAGCAGCACCCTTTTTAAAGATTCTCCATAGATTTCTGCTTCCTTTCATATTTCTTATTTGTGAAACATTTTTCAATTTCTTTTGTGTAACATTTACAGCTGTACTGATGTTAGCTATAGCTAAGGCACTTCTGTTCTTAGTCCAAGTTTTTACCTATTGCTTAGTTTCTCTTTAGCCTTATTGTTCACATATCACAATTGGTCACTTAAATCTTTCATGACAGGTGCTCAGATCACTTACCATTTCAGCGAAGACTGCACACATGTTCTTGTGGATGAACTTATGCCAGTGAAAGAAGATCTACTTGAAGCTATTGTTGCTAAGAAACCTGTTGTCCTCAAGACTTGGGTTGAGGTACTTGAACTATTATCCGTCTTTTCTAGTATATAGAAAACCAGAGCTGCTCATTAGTTCAACTGAAAAATTGGAACCAATGGTGACTTGGTATGGAAAGGCACAAAAATTGTTCCAATTTCAATTTTGAGCCAAAACATTTCTGAAATTTATTTTTCACCGTTGGACTTTGTATTGTTGACAACTACCCCTAGGCCCCAGATTTTAATATAACATTATCTTGGTTCACTTATTATATCACAAAGTACGTGCAATTAACTTCATCCTTAAATAAAGTTTTAGTGGTTGCCTATTTTTAAATTAACTTTCAGTTTTAGTTTTTTAAATTTCTATTTACATTTACGGATTTATTTACTTGTAGAATGTTGTCTATATGGAACCGATTCAACTTTTCAACATCAAATTGAAATTGTATTTCTTCTTTGGGTTTATACATGTTTTGTAGTTGCAAAATTTAGGTTAATCCTGCTGGGAACTACTTTTTGAACTTTAATCTAAATGTTTCTGCAGTTGGTGCATTAACTTGTAAAAATCATGTGAAACTTGAATGGTGATTTGGGTGTCATCACTAGTTCCTTTCCTATCATTTGTTTCCCTTCCTCCTTCACTAAATCTAAATTGAGGATCATTGTAAAGGGGAGTATAGGAAAAAGACATTCTCAGGAATTTTAGGCCTTAGGTCACAATTTTATTGTACAGACATAATTTATGTCCTCATTTTCAATACTTGTTTGAAGGACCTTCCACATCATATTCTAGATAACTTCCTCTTCTTCTCTTATTCTTCCATCTGGATGCATGCTTGATATTTGTCAGTAATTGCTCGTGAGTCTTAGAATGAGATGCATTAGTGAAATTCAGCTAGGCCTAGTGCCTTATGCAATCTAGCCCATGTCCACAAAATTAGGATACTGAACAGAATTAGTCATTGGAATCTTGAAGCTGGTCTTTTAAATGTACAACTTTTACTTCTTCTCAAGCGCTACAAGTCCTAGACATGTTGAAATGGTTTAACTTGATTAATCCATCAACAAAACTCGAACAGAGTCATGCCATTTGATCATTATAGGCAACATAGAGGCACACACTTTTACTTGATCAGAATTGGTTACAATGGTTCACTATGGTGTATTGCTTTGACCTGCTAGAAAACCGAAGTTCAAGACAAAAAGGAAGCAATTTTTCTTTTCATTTTATTCCAATGAGAAAACTTGTGAAATAGAAAAAACATTTTTGTTTTTCAATTCAATCGTATAGAACTTGGTCTCCAATCTGATTTAAAATTTAAAAAAATTAGTGGAATAAACAAACTTCAACTCAAGCTCATGGTCTAGGTTAGGATCCATAATTTCACTAGTAATTTACTAAGGGATTGATATTTGGCGCCACTCGTAATGGCCCAAGCCTGGATTGACACAATAATTCCTCTAGATGTGGAAGCTTTGGACCAAAAACGCTAGATGGGATCACATCAATTACTTAGTACCTTGTAAAGCACGTAAAAAATTTCATCCTTTACATGAATCTCAAAGACCTTACCGATACAGAAGTATTCTTAAACGTATATAGACTGTTTGAGGGTCAGTAATTAATCATTGTACAATGTCTTTGATTGTTACATATGAAAAGATACATCAGTGCTACTGTGCTACTTACCATGCTTACTTATCTTACCTGAGGCATATGCTTCAGCTTGTACACTGTTACTAATTCTCACTTGCCGATGTTTAGTTCATGGCAGGAAAAGGCATAGTCCCAGAAATTCCGAACTGGACCTCGTAAGTATTATGTTGGTCTTACTTATAGGTGAGCTGCCAATTTGTACACTGTTCCATACATATTTCCAATGAAATGACGCTTTGTGTTCAATATTTGTTTTCCTCTGCAGTTATCTTCCAAAATTGACAGTGGATGGGGTATCTGTCAAAATTGTAGATTCAGGAACTCGTGCTGACTGTTTGAAAGGTTACACTTTTATACTGGAAGCATCAAAAATGGTAATTTCTAGTCAAAAGTTTTAACTGTCTCTCTAACAATATCTGGCATGGAAAGTATTAGCGACTTTCTGTAGTTATATCGGTCCACAAGATCAACTTGGCACTCTCAAGTGCATGCAAATCCTTTATCTAGGGTGTGGTGGGAATGATTGGGAAGGTTTTTAGTTGTTACTTACCTGCTATGTTTCTGGCTTGGGGTAAGATATGCCAGTTTGATGGTAATTTACTGAACCAAGAGAATTAGATTTTTTAATTTGCTTAAAGGAAGATGCTATGATTTTGGTAATAAGGCTACTAATTTTGTTTGGAGATGTTGAATGATCAGAGCCATAACCTTAACAATCTGGCTCCTAATGATGGTTTTGTTAACAAGAGACTGATATTCATGCTGCTGAGATTAACCAGAAAATATGTCTGGTTGAAGCTTGCTACTTTTCTATGACCATCAAGTAACTGATCTCTATCCCTATAGACATACAGTTATGCCTTTTTTTTTGTCCCCTTACAGTATAAGTCTCGGAACAGATTGCAGTCTTTATTGGAATCAGCTGGTTCAAATATTATGTTGACTGAAGAACTTTGTTCAAATAGTCAGGTGAGTACTTTATGAATTTTATTTGTTAATTTGTTTGAATAAAATTTCTTATCTCCATATGTTTAATTGATTTGTTCAAGGTAACTACATTTTTTTTGGAATCTGAATATTGCAATGGATGAATCATGGTGTGTCCAAGTTGTTTTTTGCAACACAATCAGCTGAAATATTTGCAATGTTGTCAAGTCCTTTGTAATCTTTTCCTGGTTATCTTTAGGAAGGGAAACTGTGGGCTAGCCATTGATATAGCAATACCAGTTAAGCTTAGAGAGATTACAGAATGTGAAATTTAGCTATCTTAACTGAGTTATTGGCTAGGTTCTTACCACTCATCCAACCAATTAGGCCTTTCCCTGATCCTCCCAATAATTGCTCATTGTTTTTGTCCTATTATCTTCCAATTATGTTAATTGGCTGGCTTGGCCTGCTCGTCCCAATAATTGCTCATCTGCTTTCTCCTATTATCTCCCAATCATGCTAATTGGCTGGTTGACTTCAGAATCATGCTAACAAGTTTTTGTGCTGTATGCATCTACTAAACAAAATTATTCCATGGAACAGGAATGAGGGTTGGATTTCCAGTCCCTCTTGGGGATCCTATGGATTGGTTTTGTGGACTGTTGTCAACATAGTTTAAGATTATTCATGTGTACATGTCTTTTTAAGTTACAGGTCTGCCATTTTCCTTTTTTCTTTTGGCAAGGTTAGCAGTTGGGGGCGCCTTTTTTAGCTTTTACATATCAGTTTTGATAGTTTCATCTTTTCTGATTGATTTGAATTTCTTGCTAGTTGTTGCATGGGTTACAAGGAGATATAGTGGAAAGGGGTTCTTAGATCAAAACTTCAAGAATGCTGAAAACTACGGAGCTTCTTTAGGCTCTAAAAAGAGTTGCTTGGGACATTGTAGAAATGAACATACACATAGCTTCCCTTAGAAGGTTCTTAAAGTTCCTACAAAAGTTACCTTCTTTCAGTAGGAAAGCTTCATTGCATTTTAACAATTGAGAAAAGCGCATTTACTGTTGAAAAAATGTTTTCTGCTCAAAGGTGACTGAGACATCTAAACTCTATTGCTTCCGCCACAGTTGTTTTACTTGGTTTGGATCATAGCTGAATTTTGATAATTGAAAGCTTTAAGAAAGAAAAATCATTTTTGAGTAAAAGTTTCTGAATAAGAGTTTCTTTGTCAAAGTCTGACTTGGAAAACTAGACTCTACTGCTTCTCTGCACTGATTTCACATATATGATGTTTAACATTTATATTATTGGTTAACAAAAGCATGTGTTTTGGAATGTGTTCTTGAGAAATTACTGGAGAGTTACTAAGATGTGAATATAGCTAAAAAGTTCATGGGAGTTTATATCTCTGGTTATTTTGTGGATTCCAAGAAAATGCAAGCCTTGATGTTAAAGAACTTTCATATTCAGGTGTTGACAATTTGTTTTCTGTCCCTTATTTGAAAACATAGATAGATGGGGTGTTAAATTATGAAAATTTTCTACTTTTGTCGAACTTAAAGGCATCTCATCGCTTTGTGTTTGCCGCTGTACATTGGTGGGAAAACTTAAAGGCTTTTAAAGTGATCTTATGTAGCTTTGCTGATAAGGCATTCAGAAAACTTAGAAAGATAAAAGAAAACAAGAAATTAGGCTGTGGATTGATTTTTTAATCTGCATATTTGATGACAACTTGTTGTTTGCAAGTAACGTCACGAATTTTAGGTTGGGCAGCAGCAAAAATATAGAAAAGAATGATTCAATCTTACTTAACTGATCCTCATTTTGCTTCTTTATTATTATTTGCTTTATTTGGTCTTAAAAATGCTACACAATCTAATTTTCTTTCATTTTTTTTCTTTGTGAATGTAACCTTCATTTATTGTTTTATGAGACTTTGAACTCTGAATGCACTTTAGATTTTGATTGACAATGTCAAATGTTTTCATTCACTGTTTGTGGCAATGACAGATTACACGAAAGGTTCCATCACTTGCTAACAACAATATTTTGTCACCTTTATGTAATTGCTTATTTCTTTTGGGGATGAGCTTAGTAAATTTTGTTGAAGTTTTTAAAAGAGCTCAGGTTGTTTTAGGCTTCATGATATTTTAAGTACTTGATTGTATAATATGATTCATTAAGTTGCACACATACATCAGTATACTGTAAGGATGTGAAGTTGCTTTGTCTCTTTTTTTGTTTCTGCACGTTTCTTTAACAGAAATTATGAATTCCATGTCTCTGTAACTGTAATGCTGTACACTTAATCGTGGTATAAGATTCGTAATGACTCGTGGCAATTTTAGTAGATATGGTGTTTTTGTTTTAAGTTAAGAAATCTTGATTATAATTTTCCATGATGCAATATAAAGATATTTTCTGTATCCAAAACGTTGTTTTATACGTCTTTAATCCATATGCAGTTTGATTTTGTTCCTTGGTTTGGGTTTCACACTTTTCACGTGTTCTCTGGTGCTTCTGGTATGAAATATATCAAAGCATATGTCATGGACTGCAGAATTTGATTGGATCTCTTAGTCATGGTGATGTCTATATTTTGTGTACCATAGATTTTGATATCCTTTTAATTATTTCATCTAGGGTTTGGATTATGGAGGAAACGGCCAGATGGTGTGTGTTATACCTAGTGGATCAGTGAATAAGCTTAATCACTTCAGCAAATGGAGTTCATTATCTAGAGTTAATGAGGCAGATTTATTATGTGCTGTATTATCTGGATGTCTGGATTCATCTATATTGACATCTCCGTGTGGTAAGTATTTATTCTTTTCATGGTTGTTCTTTCAATCGATAGTGTTTTCAAAAACTGTACCAGACAGTTCTATTAGCAGGATACATATCTTGCTACTTTGGTTTCCTCTACCCAAGTCACCTTTGGCTTTTAATGTCTTGAATACTAAGGGATTTTAACATCCCTTTTTGTGTTTTTAATATTTTCCTTAAAAAGAACAAAACCGATTGTGTTCTTAGTGCAACAATGGCCTTAGGATAGTTACCCATGGTTTTAATTCTCTCCCAAAGTTGGTTGAAATGTTTCTTCAACAACATCGGATTTATCATTCTTCGTTTAATTTGTAAATGAAATGGTAACTCCATGGAATATGATCATATTAAACGTTTCTTGATCATATCAAGATGATTTAGCCTCTTATTTGTTATCTTCCAGTGGCTGTTTCATCATCATGCTCCACAGATGAGACAGTGGTAGCAGATTCTGATGCAGAGCTAGAAACAGCAACATCAACTCGTGCCCATGCTGATATTGGCATAAAAGCTCCCAGATGCACAAACAATGTAGGGGCATCCATGGACCTTTCTGTTAAATCAGAGGATAGGTGTCCTGTGAGAAATGTGGACAATGATGGTGGCATGAGAGCAAAATTGGAGAAGAATAACGAGTCTGAAAGTGGAAACTGTGATGTCATTTACAGCCAAGATCTAATCACCAAGGATTTGAGTTTACCTTTGCCAATTTGTTCTACTTCAAATATTGGAGTCATGAATTTTAAACGCTTCAGAAAGGTATTGGTATTTTTCTTCCCTGTTGCTGCTACCTTAAGCGTTTTCCTTCATAATGATCCATTTGGCTCTTTGTTTTGGACTATATGTAGTTATTTGCAGCAGGAGTTAAAAACTTTTTGTCATTGCTCCCTCTTAATTTATGTCTATCAACTCCTGTTCTGTCATTGTTTTTTGGTTGAGGTGATATAAATTTTAACAAAGGGTAGCACGCCATGTTGGGTTTGAATAACCTTACAGTAGTTGGACGATGCCATTATTTGCAGGTTAATTTATTGCCCTTTGTGCAGTTAAAATCACATTGAGAGTCGGATTTAGATTTTTCCTTTTGAATTCTGAAAAGAAAAAATATGTTGCAGCTATTTCCTTTCTTTTTGCTTTATTTTAACAATTGTCTCTGGAATTATCTTTTCTTTATCTGCCTTTTTGCTTTTACGAATACAGTTTCTGATTTATGCCAAGCTCATGTGTTGTCCTTCTTTCACAGAGAAATACTCAGTCAGGGAATAGCTTCAACAATTTGGTTCCATTCTCCAAATATCCGTACAAGTCAGATCCTTTGTCCTTAACACAGAATGTTGTTAATTTCATTGCTTTCTGAACATCTTGTTTGCTATAAGTTTGTGTTATTTTTTGGTTAGAGACTCTGATTGCGAGACTGACAAAGTGCTTGAGTCTGTGAAAGAAGAGAAGAAGCGAAAGCAAATGGAAGCAATTGCAGAGGACTTATTTAACAACGAGAAGGTAATAAACTTCCCTAATTTGGCAGAACTTCACTGGGGTGCAATGTAGTTATTACATAAAGTGGGAAAATTTTGGAGAAAAACTCACTGCATCTCGAATTTTGCAGGGAAGAAAGCGGGGGGTGGCTGGTTCCCTTCGAGGGCTCCTTATTCGTGGTTGATTAGCTTGTACAGATGTGTTGTGATTTTGATTCTGTACTGTATGGGAGACAGTGGAGTTGCCATAACCATGGTGAGGGGAAAAATGTTGCATTGTGTCTCTTGTGGAGTAGCAGTTGTTGATAAAGTTGCCAGTTTGGTTATTGAGTGAAGATGTCAGTTATGCTCTTTGGTGGGAGTTATAGTTATAGTTTGCCAGATTGACATGTTACGAAAATTCACATCCCACTGGTGGATAAATGGGTTGGTTGAAAAGCTTTGGCATTCATGGTGTCTAAATTCTGCTGAAGGACTACTTTGTGTAGAATCCTTTTTCTAGTATCCTAAGCTATAATGTAATTCGGCAATCAATGAAGGTTCATTTTTAAACTTTAGGGGAGAAGTGCAGATACTAGAAACTAAAATAAGTAATAAAAAATTTTTTTTGAAATCATAAGTTGATCTGAATTTAAGTTATTTAAATATAGAAATCATATGTACGAATAGATTATGACATGAATCATACACAAGGAATCGTAAAGATAGGACCTTATAAATCTACTAAATTAGAATCAAATCTAAAATAGGACTTCATACTGTAAAATGAATTAATGTATTCATAGGGGTTTTGACTAGAAAAATAATTCAATTAATCAACTTAAAGATAGGGGTTGTATTTCTTGAAAAAGAATATGGTTGTAACTTTGAAATCTCTATTGGTCTAAGAAATTAGGGTTAATCATTGAATCAAGACAAATTTAGACATAAAGGTTTTAAGATATTCTTCATTTGGTCTTAATTATTAATTGACTGTTTCTTTCTCATTATTTACTTTGATTTTGTTATTTTGGATTAGTATTTTTAGTTTAGTTGCTCTCAAGGGGTGTTGCTCGATGGTTGAGAGTGGAGCTTGGTTTCGGTTAGGTCCCAGGTTCAATTTCATACTAGCCCCTCTTGTAAGAGCCTGAGGCAGCCAGAGTTTTACCTGTAAGGTGGAGAACTAGTTGGGCCCTCGATAATGAGGTGTGTTCGCTTGACCCGCCTGTGGGGTGGTGTGCTAGTTAGACCCTCGGAAGAGTGTGCCTGCTTGACTCGTCTACGAGGTTTTCTCGAATCCAAAATTTTTTTTAGTTTAGTTAATCCTGTCCATTTTAAATAATTTATTTATTTTTTAGATTAAATAGTAGAAAATTTGTTAGTAACAGTACTTAGTCCTTGTCACATCAGATATAATCAGATATGTATATCTGATTAATTTTTTTAATCGTATAATGAAAATTGTGTATTATAATTTATAATAGATATATTTAATAATTGTCTGATTGAGAGAGAGAGAGGGGACAAGACACTTTAAGTTGACGTGGGCTTCAGTTCACCACCGGTTATTCTGGTATCTGATTGAAGATGTCTCTCTGTGAGTCTGAAGCACTAACATAACATAAAATTTAGTAAGGTGATGAGGGGAATGATGTCTTCCCCTTGTTTATCCTGCTCTGCACCAACTTCCCAACTTCTTAATTCTATGAAGACCACTTCTTTTTCTACTTCTTTGCGAAATGGTTTACATGTTGTTCATAATTCATGTCAGGAAGCAACCCGTAACGGGAATGCTTTCAACTTCTATGCATCACTCTCTTCTTCTTGTCATCGTAAAGGAAGGAGGGGCGAGTTCCTTATTGCCAATTGCACCACTAGCAGTAGAGACACGGAAGAATCATCAACCGCTGCCATTGATAAACAGGATCTTATTGATTGCGTCGGGACGGGCTTGGATGGCGAGTGTGTTGTCTCTTCTGAAACAGAAGGTTCAGCGGCGTTTGGTAATGGCAGTCTTAAACAAAAAGAAGAAGAAAAAGAGGATGCTAAAGATGCAGTGGAATTGGATGTACTGAAAAGGGCAATGGAGGCTGGAGTGTTGGTGAGTCCATTCTTCTTTTGGGGAACTGCAATGGTGGCTATGAAGGAGGTGTTGCCAATGGTAGGCCCTTTCTTTGTGGCCTCTTTTCGTCTAATTCCTGCTGGTTTCCTTTTGGTTGCATTTGCTATCTCCAATGGCAGGCCTATGCCCTCTGGTTTCACTGCTTGGCTTTCCATCTTTCTCTTTGCCCTTGTTGACGCTACCTTCTTTCAGGTACGCCACAAGCTTCCATTATCTGTTCTTGTTGTTCTCTACAGATAAACATATATATATGTTGATTTCCATCTGAAATTGCGTTTAAAGTATGCTTCTTCTTTTTTTTGGTGTGAAAATCACAGGGGTTTCTTGCGGAAGGCTTGCAGAGGACAACAGCAGGTTTGGGCAGTGTATGTTTGCTTCTTTACACACGTTAACCTGAATTCAACTTCATCTTAGTTTCTTTTTACGTGGGAATAAGGGTACTTGGGCCAATATATCAATCAACACAACTGTTGAATTTTGGAAAGTAATTGGTCCGATAACGAGTACCATAGTCAGTCAGGAAAGAAGCGTTGAATTAAAAGTCTAAAGAGAAGAAACTCAATTTTATCTGGAAGTGAATATCTTGCTATCAATTCAATTCACCCCTAAAAAGTAGAGCTGGTACTTTATCGGAGAGAAAGAGATACAAGAATGGTTCATTTGTATATAGAAATTTATTTTGGTGAGTCTTCAAACTAATGAGAATTTATGTTTTCTGTTTACTGCAGGTTATAATTGATTCGCAACCCTTGACAGTTGCAATACTTGCAGCATTATTATTTGGTGAGTCCATCGGGTTTGTTGGAGTTGCAGGACTTGTTCTTGGCGTAATAGGACTTGTACTTCTTGAGGTAACCATTCAAATAATCTCTTCAGCCTTCATATTTCAGTGATCGATATTTGGATGCTATGATTTCGTTTCAACGTCTTAAAACACCTCACTAGTTTTGGTTAAATAATAAAAAATGTGGTAGATCTCATTTTTGTCACACTTGTGAAGTAGACTTTGCCAATATAATACAAAAGGAAAATATTTGTTTAATCAGATGATAAAACTACTGATCCCCTTTAATATTGTCCTTCTTGGAGCATTATTGGTAGCTTTATCAATCAAGAATTCTCTTAGACTCAGATGCTTACAAGTATTTGCTGCTTCTGTTCTGTTCTTGAGGTAGTATAATCAATTTACAGCTTAGTGGCTACTATGCAAGTGAAAATATATTCTTGGTTAACAATTATTTGCATCTGATTGCAACTAGGGATATACTTGCCTCTCTAGGTACCAACATTGACTTTTGATGACAAAAATTTTTCTCTATGGGGAAGCGGAGAATGGTGGATGCTTCTTGCAGCTCAGAGCATGGCAGTTGGTACGGTCATGGTTCGCTGGGTTACAAAGTACTCTGATCCTGTAATGGCAACTGGATGGGTAGGCTATCCTAATCCATGACATCCATCCAAGATTTATCTCTTATGAGCAGACCTATTCTATCGTGGTAGTAAAGAGACAGCTGATGAATTGGTAATTGAAACTTGGTTGGTACAGTGATTGTCTCTACATTTCCTCTCAGAACTCATAACCTATTATCATTACTAAAAATTACTCTTCTCTCTCTCTCTGTAATCTAAGTGGTAGTGGCTTTACTCTTTGGAGGCTTTAAATGGATTGTGAATCACAAATTATTGTACTCAACTTCCATACATTTTCCTGTATTCAACACTACTGTGGATTTTGGTCTTTGAATTTTGCTCTACTTTTAATTAACTTATTCTGTATTATGATGAATTTAAGCCAAGCAAAGGAATGGCGTAACGTCTCTCTTGCAATTCTCGTTGCAGCACATGGTTGTCGGAGGTCTTCCTCTGTTGCTTATCTCCTTTCTCAATCATGATCCTGCTTTTGAGGGAAGTCTTAAGGAGCTTACAACAACTGATATATTGGCCCTCCTATATACATCAATTTTTGGTAGTGCCATCAGTTATGGGATTTACTTTTACAATGCAACAAAAGGTTGAGCCTACTGAAATTCAATTTTGAATTTTTCCCTTTTTTGCTTGTTTTCCTTTCTTAATCTAAACTAAAGTTGTCTACACCATGTCGCCATCGACTTTTTCATACTCCCCGTTCTGCCATACATGATACTTCGAGTTTAACTTTAGAGTTATTGTTCAAACTAATTTGGATAGTTAATTTTTCAGGAAGCTTAACGATGCTTAGTTCTCTGACCTTTCTAACCCCCATGTTTGCTTCAATCTTTGGGTAAGATGCTTCAAACACAAACTGTCTGGTCTGTTATGGCAGCTACAGCTTGTAAATAGTGCATTGCTAATATTCATATTTCTATTTCCAGGTTTCTATATCTTAGTGAGACCTTCTCACCTTTGCAACTGGTTGGGGCTTCTATTACTGTGGCTGCAATATACATGGTTAATTACCGCAACAGTATTGAATGAAACAGTGATCAGTTTTGGTCCATAGATAAGCTAAGCAGATATTATACAGTTCGACTTTTGATTCTGGTGCCATGCTTCTGTACTGAGAGCATTAATAGTATACGTCTATAATGAATTCAAGAATCAAGTTGACAGGAGAAGTATAAGCATGAAACTTTAGCCATGGATTGCTAATATGGTTAGGAATCACTGAAATCCTATATTGCTATCTTCAGAAGTTATCATGTATCTATAATCTATGAATGTGACTTGAAATGGTTGGTCAAGCACTCAGTCATTTCCTCAAGTAACCTCTTATGCTTGTAACCAGTGTATCTTGGATTTGTATCAATTATTGCCTACATGTTGGGTTCTCAGTTTCGGTGGATCCGTTATTCCGTCTGTAAGAGTGAAAGCAACCTCCATGAAGGGCTAAAGGATTTAGTTCTGCAATCATTTGGACGCATAGTTGGACTTCTGTGATGGCTAAGGTTTAAAACTGAATGAGCTACTGCTTCATGAATTTTTCAAAATAGCCTCCAATTGTCTTGTAAGTTGCTTAGATTGGCTTTGTAATGTGGAAAGTTTTGGAATAATTGTAATGGCGTCAAGATAATTTGTTGAGACCTCTTCCTGTTGCTTTCTTCTGGAATTAAGCGCTTTTCAAGCTTTAAGTTTCCACTAAAGGACACAAGAAAGAGAAGAGCTTGAATTCTTCTGTTTTAACAGTGGAAGAATGGAGGGTGGCTCCATTATAATCAAACAATGTGAAAGAAGAGTCACTACTTATTAACAAAGAACATTACTTGATTCACATATTTCTAAACAACTTCAGTTGCAAGTCCGTCAGAGAACTGAAAAAAACAAACATGAAAAAGGGCTTTTTTCCTGTAAGGATGAAATTGAGCTATCATTTTATTTAATGACATGACTAATGATTGGAATTTGGAAGAAAGATTAGGAAACAAAAAATTAACATGGAAAAGAAGATGAGAAAAATGAATTTCTTTCAATCAACCGAAATCCAGAACAATTAGTTGAGTTTGCAACTTCCAACAATCCAAGATGTATACAACTGAAAACTTGAGCTGAGTAGAAACAACAATCACATCTCTGTAAGTCGGCTAGAGGACGACTTAGGTTGAAGCACTTGCTGCAACGACAACAGGAGACGCTTGGACATTTCTTGCAGTGCCAACTCTTCCACGTCCAATTCCTGTCCTTTGCCCACTGAATCCTCTCCTGGCTTCCTCCATATTGCGGCCCGGTTCAGGTGTTGTATGCCTTTGGTATCCCAGTGGACTCTTCTCATCATCCTCTTTGTGATTAGATCTGGAAGTCCAACGATCTGTTGAATCTGCAGAATTGGGTTCCCACGAGGAGGCAGAAACACCCCATTGCTGTTGGCTGCAGCCCACAAAGCTATTGCTGCCAGAGGATTCTTGGCCATCCATATCTTCACCACCACATAAGGTGGTGCCACCCCTCGTCACTGTCACATACTTGTGAAAACTAGGCTCCATTATATCATCACTTGAAAGTATTTCAGATTCTACAAATGGTTCTTTGACCTCTGACACTTTCTTTCCAACAAGATTTGCAACTGCTGCAACATGGCTTCTTTTGTCATCAGAAGGTTTGGGGTCTGAAAGATTTGAACTTGTGCTGGAGTTAAGGTCTGCAACTGCTTCAAGGATAGAGCAAGCCTTGGAAACGCATGGTGGAAGTGAGAAAGAAGGGGTGTTTGTGTTGTTCTTTTGGTGGAAATTGTGGATATCTTGAAGCAAAAGTGCGGTGTAGGAAGATGGTGGTGGGTTCAACAAAGCTTCAGGATTGAAGTCCAGGTCCCGAGATTGCCTAGCAGACCTGCTTCTTGATGAGCTGTGAGGATTCAAGCTTTCGGGTACGACAGTGGTGGTCAAAACGGCATTAAATTCTTCCGTGGGCTGTTCCTTGGCAACCTTGGTGGAATTAGTAATGGCTCTGTTGGCCGTCTCATAACTTGCTTTCTGCATCCGAATTCAAAAGACATAAAATTTGACATCTCCTGAGTTTGCAATAGTAATGGAAGCATGAAATATATACCTGAGTCTGAACATCCTTGGCTTTGGTTAGTGAGTTGTTGGTCCCTGTAGGCTTGTTGGCAGTGGGTGGTGGGAGAACGTTGGTATCAATATCAGTCAATGGGTTTCTCCTGTAGGGCGAATGTTCAGCTTTCCTAGATGAGCTCCTGCTAAGCGAAGGCTGCTGATTGTTGCTGCCATTAGCAATCGGTCTAGCAGGAGACTGAGAACGTGGGGACGCAGAACTTCTATGGCCCGCGGCCTCAACACCTCTTTTCACAGATATACGTTTGATAGTGTTTGAGCTTGAACCAGCTACTGCTGCTTGTGATTCATTGCTCTTATCCATCGCCAGGGACGAGACAGTTGGAGGAACAGATACCATCTTGGCTGGTCTTTTCACACTGCCTGAAGCAACGTTATGAGTATCACTAGCGTTATTACTAGTCATAATTGGAGTAGCAGTTGTGGTTGCTCCTTCGGATCTCCTACCAGGTGATCTACTCACACGTCTTCCATTACCTCTCTCTCTGCTTCCTGATCGCTGATTCTGCTCTCTTTCCCTACTGGGTGTCCGCGTCCGCCTCCTTCCCTGAGGAGATTGTCGTTGACGGTTACGCTGGCGGTGCTGCCTCTTCTCATCCGTAACATCATCGTCATCACCAGCAGCTGCAAGGTCGCTGCCTTCTTGGTCGAAATCGAAACTCCTTTTGGAACCACTGTACTTCCTACCAGAAGAAGAAATAGTCTTTCCGGCACCAGAGGAGTTGCTGCGGCTGAGCCTTCCGCACTGGATGAGAATGGCGTCCACCTCGTCCTCCACCTCGTCCTCCGTTGTCCTCACTTTCCCCATGTCATCAATTTTATCATGACCCCCACTCTCTTCCATTTCCGCACTTCTTTCTCTGTCATGGCTCTTCCTGTGTTTGATTACAAACACCTCCTTCTTCTTCACCACCCTCTCATCTCCTTCTTCCACTTTTCCGGGTGCTTCAACTCTAGGATCTGCTTCCTCAAGCACCACCTTCTTCTTCGTCTGCTCCTTATCCTCCACCTTATCGACCGTGGCATTTTTACAAGACTTGACTGGATGTACTACTACGACGTGGTTTGGTTGTGGTTGTGGTGGTGGTGGTGGTGTGGGTTGTTTCAAAGGAGAAGAAGTTGTTTTCTTGCTTAGACAAGTACCCATTGACTTGGAAGAAGGATGGACCAGGATGTAATTCTATCAGAGAAGTGTGATTGGATTCATAAGAGATGGTTTTGAAAAACAGAAAAAGATTGGAAGAGGTTCAAAAATAGAGGCAGAGCAGAAGAACAGAAAGAAGAGCTCGTTTACCGAGAAAAGAATAAAAGCTTTTTAAAAGACATTTCAAAATTTAGAGTAAGAAGACGCGGGCTGACCTCACTCACTCACTCACTCACTCGCTTCAAAAAAAATAGAGCCGTTTGCTTGAGATGGGATAACCGACCGTTACTGTTTAATATTTATTTATTTGTTTGTTGCTCAGTCTGAGTCTGAGTCCCCATAATATCTTTTATATTGACAGACAAAGACATTCGTCTTTATGTATTAATCCTTCTTCGTTTTCAAATGTCTTTCCAACGGCTCTTCCGTCAACAACAACAAAATTACCGCCTCAGTAAAATCTCACCAAATACAGAATTTGAGGAGGTCTAATATATGCGATCTTGCATTCAGGGCGGATCCAGAAATTTTTTTGTGTGGGGTAAAATATTTAAAGTACTTTTATATTATTAAATTTTTTAATTTTAATTATTATTTAAAATTTTAATTTCATTAAAAATTAAAATTTTGCCCCATTAATTTAATTGGTGACAATAATAATAATAATATTATTATTATTAATATTAAGATATCAAATAAAAAATAAAATCTGAGCCCTTTTATTTTTATTCATAAAGGCATCTAGGATACTTCTTTTATCCCTATTATCACTAGTGCTAGATGGTTTGTACTGTTTTTGTTCATTTTTACGACTTTATATGCTACGATTTTTCGTTTACAATGAGAAATCTTATCTTGCGTCTTCATTAAAAGTTTAAAAGAATGTAAAGATTAAAACTGTACCAACTCTATTACAACTTACAAGAACCCATCTCTAAATTATACGTACTACACATTCTTCCAAAGAAAAAAAGTAGGAATTTACCTATCAACACTAAAACGGGGTGAGGCCTGTGGGGGAATCTTTTCCACAATTGCGTTCAATATAGATTATTGTTTTACGCTTTGAGTGTGGTAGTCCTTGTGGAGTTAGGGGAAGAAAAGTCAAAAAGTGAAAAAGTAGTGTGATGAAGAAGCCAAAAGGGTAAAAAAAATCTTAATAAAAAAAAGCTAATTAAGCATGTAGTTTTTATCTCCCTATTTGTAGCTTTCGTTTAAAAAAGTCGTAGGCTCAAATAATAGTAATCTTAATAAAAATGGATAGACTCAGATTTTATTTTTTATTTGATATCTTAATATATCTATAATTTTTTATTTTTTATCACCGTTAATTTAATTGGAGAAAAATTTTAATTTTTTATGAAATTAAAATTAAAAATAACAATTTCAAATTAAAAATTTTTAGATGCAGTGGGGGCAAGTGCTTCATGTCCGTACAACATCTTATGGATGACATGGCAACGTAGTGACGTGTCCTGCTGTAACTGTATAAGTTTTAGTGTTTTATATAAAAACCTAATATACCCTATTTTGTACATGATGAATAATACAAAAAGTAGCCGCTTCACTCCCGAAGATGTAGGAAACATGCCGTTTTCGAACCTTGTTAAATTCTGAGTTCTTCTTTTTTCTTTAATCTCGTTTACTGTTAATTTCTCACCAATTTATTTGTTTATTTGTTAAACTTATTGTTAAGATATTCTATTCCATTTTTGACATTATTTGTATTTTATAGAAACTTATTGTTAAGATATTCTATTCCATTTTTGACATTATTTGTATTTTAATTTATTTGGGATATCTCTTGTAATAAGGAAGTTGATTGGTATAGGATTCTACGATATCTTTTATTACAAGGAAGTTGATTTGGTATAGGATTCATCTATCTTGGAATATGTAGAATTGTGGTTGGAAGGAACAAATCCTATATGATATAGAATTCTAAAGAGTGAAGGGTTTGTTGGAGATAAACAAGCAATCTCTCTAACGATTTTTGCTGTTGTGTTTTTTTGCACTTAGGTGATTAATTACATGTTCTCATGAGGGTTTTTGTGGCTACTATACATGGGTTTTTTCGATGATCAATTAAAAAGGTTCACAATAGGTTTTTGTTAGACTACTTCCCCAGAATATGGTTTAATGTGGCTACACACATAAGAGAGTGTTCTTTGACTCAAGCATTTTTTGTTTGTTTATGTTATTCTTGATTTAATCACTTGAGATTTTTTTCATCTTTGTTATCATTCGTTGTTTTAAAATCCTCTGTTGAGATTAGCATAAAGTGGTCATACTATTGAGTATGAGATAACTTTCAAGGGTGCGAGTACGAGTGAATAGCATCAAGGAGTGAGTGGTGTCGACTCTATAATAAGCTTGTATAAGCCTATTGTATTACAGTGAAAATTGATTAATCTGGGTGAGGGTCCTGCAGACGTAGATCGTTTGTGTCGAACTGCATTAACAAATTTTCTGTGTTGATTTATTTGTTGCGCACTAAATTTTTCTACTTGTGATTAAATTATGGAAAAATCGTAGTTGTTAATCTAGTTACTTTCTTATAAGTAACTGTCAATTTCAGTTTGAAGCAATTGCAGCAGAACAGGAATTTTGCGAAACTTCGACCTTCAAGTTTTTTAATTGGTATTAGAGCAAGATTCACCTAATTACATCTTGGAGTGTCAAGTTGGTGTAGATCAGAGTTCCACACTTTTAGCTACTAGAGAAGGAGTGTCAATTACAAGGCCACCTTTACTAGATGACTTTAATTATCATGCTTGGAAATTAAGAATGAAAGTGTTTATTCAAACACAAGGGACTAAAGCTTGGACTTTCATGTTGAAAGGCTGAACTTATCCTTGATGACTGATGAAAAGAATGAAGCGGTATCTAAAGATTCGTCTGAATGGATTAAGGCTGAAGAAGAGGAAGTACTTGGTAATCCTCAAGCAATGCATGCAATTTTTAGTGTAGATGAAGGACGTTTTAATATGATATCAGCATGTGAATCAAGAAAAGAAGCTTGGGATACATTACAAACTATACATAAAGGATCAAAATCGTTGATAGCATCAAAACTTCAAATGTTGGCTATTAGATTTGAAGAGCTTAATATAGAAGAAAGTGAAACTATTGGAGACTTTCACGAGTGGTTGCGTGATATCGCCAATCAAGCACATCAACTTATGAAGAAGTATTCAAATATGAAACTTGTCAAGAAAAATTTAAGACCATTGCCTCCTAGATTCATACCGAAGATTGCAGCTATTGAAGCTCAAGATAGTAATGAGTTATCTTTGGATAAGGTAATTGGAATTCTTACAAACCTTAAAATAAACCTGTTAAGAGACAAGTGCGAGAAGGAAAAAGGATTGATGCTACAAGCCGACATCTCTAAATTTGGGAATGATTTAGGAGACAACTCCTATGAAAATGAAGATCTGATGTTGATAACAAGAAATTTAAATAAGTGGCTGAACAAGGTGAAGAAAGATAGACCTGAGTTTAAGCAAAATGGTGGGAGTTCATCAAACAATAACTTCAAACAGCAAGTAAGTCACTGTTTACATTCTTCATGCTTAGTTGATCTTACTTTTTTGACAAACCTGACTTCACCATTTTACTCATTATTAACCTAAGAACATTCACCTTTGTATCCAGCACTTTGAAAATCCCTTTTGTTTTTGCCAATTTCTAGTAATTCGTCTAACTCCTCGGTACTATCATTCAACATTTTTGTTCATTTCTTTGTATTGATCATCTTTAGCTTGGTTTCATCATGTTCATCTTTTGTTGACAGTAACATCATCTCCAAATCTCGAATAGCATCTTTCATGGTAGGATTATCCCTTTTTAACTTCTAATTTTGTGTACACGTCTTCACCCATTTGCTATACATTAGTTCATAGGCTTTACAGATATCTTCCTTGGCATTCATGACATTGTAACAAAACCTTGACATTTTTGACATTGTATCTTCTTTGCCTTCCTTTCACTTTTATAAGTTTGTATCTTCTTTGCCTTCCTTTCACCTTTTTAAGTTTTTACTTGCTGTTTGAAGTTATTGTTTAATGAATTCCCACCATTTTGCTTGAGCTCAGGTCTATCTTTCTTCACCTTCTTTAGCTACTTATTGAAATTTCTTGTTAGCAACACCAGATCTTCACTTTCATGAGAGTCGTCTCCTGAATCATTCACAGATTTAGCAATTTCGGATTGTAGCGCCAATCCTTTGTTCTTCTCACACTTGTCTCTCAACAGGTTTATCTCAAAGTTTGTGAGAATTCCAATTACCTTATCCAAGGATAACTCATTACTATCATGAGTTTCTTTAATAGCTGCAATCTTCGGTATAAATCTAGGAGGCAATCATCTTAAAGTTTTCTTGACAAGTTTCATATTTGAATACTTCTTCCTAAGTTGATATGCTTGATTGGCGATATCACGCAGTCGTTCGTGAAAGTCTCCAATAGTTTCACTTTCTTCCATCTTAAGCTTTTCAAATCTAATAGCCAACATTTGAAGTTTTGATGCCATCAACGATTTTGGTCCTTCATGTATGGTTTGTAATGTATCCCAAGCTTCGTTTGTTGATTCATATGCTGATTTCATATTGAAACGTCTTTCATCTACACTAAAACTTGCATGCATTGCTTGAGAATTACCAAGTGCTTTCTTTTCTTTAGCCCTAGTCCTTTCAGGAGAATCTTTAGGTATCGCTTCATTTTTTTCATCAGTCATCAAGGATAAGTCCAGCCTTTCAACACGGAAGTCCAGGCTTTAGTCCCTTATGTTTGAATAAATACTTTCATTCTTAATTTCCAAGCAGGATAATTAAGGCCATCTAGTAAAGGTGACCTTGTAATCGACACTCCTTCTCTAGTAGCCAAAAGTGTGGAACACTGATCTACACCAACTTGACACACCAAGTTTTGATAAGGTGAACCTTGCTTTGATACCAATTAAAAAACTTGAAGGTCGAAGTTTTGCTAAATTCCTATTCTGACGCAGTTGCTTTAAACTGAAATTGACAGTTGCTTATAAGAAAGTAACTAAATTAGCAACTACGATTTTTCTAGAATTTAATCACAAGTAGAAAAATTTAGTGCGCTGTAAATAAATCAACACAGAAAATTTGTTAATGCAGTTAGGCACACACAATCTATGTCTGCAGGACCCTCACGTAGATTAATCAACTTTCACTGTAGCAATAGGTTTATACAAGGCTATTATGGAGCTGACACCACTCACTCTTTGATGTTATCCACTTGTATTCACACCCTTAAAAGTTATCTCATATCCAATAGTATAACCACTTCATGCTAATCTTAATAGAAGATTTTGAAACAACGAATGATAATAAAGATGAAAAAAATCTCAAGTGATTAAATCAAGAATAACATAAACAAAAAAGACATTTAAGTCAAAGAACATTCTCCTATATGTGCAGCCACATTAGAACATAATCTTGGGATGTCGTTCAACAAAAACCTGTTGTGAACCTTTTTAATTGATCATCGAAGAAACCCACGTACAGTAACCTCAAAAACCATCATTAGAACATGTAACTAATCACCTAAGCACACAAAAACGCAACAACACAAATCGACTTGTTTATCTCCAACAAATCCTTCATTCTTTACGATTTTATATCATATAGGATTCCTTCCTTCCATCCACAATTTGACATATTCCAAGATATCGTAGAATCTTGTAACAAAAGATATCGTGGAATCTTCTACTAAGTCAACTTCCTTATTATAAAAGATATCTCAAATAAATTACCAAATCAAATTTTATACTTATAGTTCTATAAATAATAATATGAATCTATTCTTAAGGGCTTCAATAGTATATGGTTGGGTCGGCCATACAAGGCCCAACCCCAGGCCCAGATGTCGACGGCCCGGTCGCAGGAGATAATCTCCCATGCAAACGTAAAGACTCATGTAAAGACTTAAACCTAGCAGTAACCCCAGGTATATAAGGTAATATTCCTCCCTAATACAGGTACGACATCACAACCCTAATTTTCCTACTTGTTACAACCGAAACCTTCACAGAAAGACTGACTTGAGCGTCGGAGGGGCCTCCCGGGAATCAACTCCCGGCACGCCATTATTTGTTTTGCAGGTATTCTGCAGCCAGAGTCGCACAGATCATGGGTCCGAACAACGACGTTCAACCCCAGCAACATCAGGCTGATCCAAACCCTAAATTAACTTTTCTGATAGTCCTTTACTACAAAATGTATATTTGACAATTTTTATGGGTCCGTTAGCAGATATGTATCTACATGACAGGTGGGGGCCAAAAAAAATTAAGAAAACATTGGAGTTCCTCTCTCCTCTCTCTCCCTTTCATAATAACTATAAGGGTGTCTCATATTCTTCTAAGGGTGAGGCAAAGTTCTTGATCGCAAAGACATAGGATGAGGACCTTTTTGGGCAGTTAGTGTAGTGCAGAAGGGAGTTTCGAAGTCGTTGTTGCTTGGAAAATAAAATTGCCAATGTGCCACCAACTATCACAGTTTAATTTTATAGTTACAAAGACATTAGAGTAAGAAGCCACTAAGTTGCTGTATAGATGGCAACAGGATGCTGATATACTTTTACGAGGATTTGCTCATTGAGTCATCATTACACTCACGGAAGTAAAGCTCAAAGAATTGTTCCAACTTCCTATAATGCCTTGTTTCTCGGTGATGATGCTAAAGACTTCTCTTGGTTATGAAAAGTAACTTCCCTGATCTGAGTTTGACACTAAACCATTTTCACTTGTTAGTATCATTAAAGCATGTAGTCCTACCCAGCTCGAATCCGGACTAGTCGGTTGTCTATGTGGTGTCGGATACCTGGTGGTTTAACCCAAAAAAGAAAGCATATATTTTATTTACAGTATATTATATTTCTAAATTTCAAGGAAGATGAAAATTTTTAATTATATTAGTAATTTTGGTTTTGCTTCAATTATATATAGGGTTTTCTATGTTTCTAAAGAGGAAATTTATTTTTATTATTGTTATTATAATTTTTAAGATTTAGTGTATCCTTTACAAGCTTCTTTTTATTATTTTTATTATTATAATTACATAATGATCCTAATTCTTCTTAGTTTTTAGTATTTCATATTTTAATTGTTTCCTTCTATTTGTGTAGTAGGACTCAAAGGTATTATGTGGAACAAGTTTCGTTGTTCATTCAAAGAATTCCTTCATATGGAAGGTTATACCTTTCCATTTTTTTGATTTTGGTACAACAGTATCAAATTTTGCTAAATCAGTTTATAAAAATAGGATGTCACCTTGTCACTCTGTTAAGAGTTTAAAAGCAAAGCCTATATTTATAGCGGACCAATAAATTTATACCCGGACTTGTCTTGATTGGTACACACAACCGTTTTCCCAACTTGCATTGTCAAAGTGAGTGTAGTTTTCAAAATGGGTTGCCACCGCGCAGATGACATCATTTCTTTCTTCTAATTATATAGTAAATCCAATGGTGGAGTCAAGATGTTTATAAGAGGTCAAGACGGAAAAAGGAACATTTACTAGACCATCTACAAGATGCACATACGTAATAAATACCAGCCGAGACCGAATGATTTCAACCATTCAACTGAGAAGTAGATGTTTGGACGGGTCAAAGACTTGAATTGAAAAACCTTTCGGGGCCTTCAAAGAAGACCGAATCAAAGTCAACTCTACATTTGGGGACATGAGCTGAGCATGAAGAATTAACAAACTGAATTATTCTAGTCATATGCAGGATAAAAAATCTGAAAAAACTTTTAACACTGTAGCAAATCAGAAAGGCATTTTTGAGCCTGTCCCTGCACAGCAAACTAATGTAATTATTGAGATATGGAAGCAGAATCTCCAATTTCCGGCAGGAGATTATTACGTAAAATCAGTGAAGTAATGTTCTAAGTTAACAACGGTATTCTTTGTCTCTCTTCCAAAGAAAATATTATGTCAGAGGTAAAGGAACAGTAACAACTCATGTACCACGAGACCAGTCAATGGGTACAGATGGCACATGCAGGCCCAACATTGAAGAGACAAACAAAGGAGAAAAGAAAGAAAAACGAAGATTTCTGATTTATCCTTCATCCATCAAAACTTTCAAAGGAACCAATATAAGCAGCAGCAGCAGCAGCATTTACATTACATTCCCCAACTTGTAATTGTAATTGTAATTGTAGTTGAAACCTACATGTATTGACAAGAGAAGAAGATTGAAAATCTCCTCCCTACAAGGTAGAGGATCAAAACCAAGATACAAAAAGAGCAGCAACCACCAAGATAGAATTTACTCGGGAATTTTCAATTATACAAAGAAAGAACAATACGAGCTGAAGAACAGCATCCTGGACCTGAAATTCCAAAGAGTCCCCTTCTCCGTACGCGTACATATTCTTTATATATATATATAAACAGATGAAAAACTTGAACTTCCTTACTGTTTTTATTCTCCAATACTCCGAAATCATTAATGATGGTCAATCATTATGACTGGATCGACCAAGAGAGTGGAGGCCTTCAGTACGGCCATGAACAATTCTATGAAACACCTCTCTGACTTGCCTCTCCAAAGGGTCTAATCCATCTTTTATTCCTTCACAAATCGATCTCAACTCTTGCGCTCTTTGCCTCACTTCTCCCTCCTTCTCTTCCGTCAAAGGGAAATGAGCTGTATCAGCCAATTCATTTATCAACCTCGTCGATTTATCCATCCGATCAATCTCCCTCAACAACCCACACGCACTTCTCCTATCCCGTTTCCTCGATTCTTCCAATACCCTATCGTGCAAAGACATTATGGGACCAGCCCATTGGAAATTTCTCGGAATAGAAAAGTTAACATGTAAACCCCTGTCCTGGCAAGGAATCGCCGCCACCAGAGACCACATCACCACCAACAAAATCGAGCTCATAGTATAAACCGCCACCGCAATTCCACTCGTCGCTACAATATCATTCGCCTTCGGCGCCGCCAGATTGTTTCCAATTGCTTGGAGCTGTTTGGACGCAGACCACGACCGCGACACGCTCCACGACAAGGATCTAAAATGTCCAAGGGTTCGATGGTGCTGGTCTCTCGACGACGGGTTTTGCCGTCCAAATGACCGGTGCCTGTGTGCCAGACCTGTGGTGGACTCCCCGTCGTCGACCATCGAAATGGATAAATCAAGCAACGCTTTCTTCGCGCGGCGAAACTGGCCCTCTCCAAGAAATCTCTGATTTTCCAAGGCGCAGAGAACAATGTCGAGAAGCTTCTTCCACTCTCTGATCTGCTCAATCCCGTCGCGGACCGCATTACAGACGTCCAGGGCCTTGACACTCCGTTCAAAAAAGTCGTGAAGCAACCGGTCCAAGGGCTGTCGATAAGCGAGCGACCTGTTGTTAAACAAGATAAGTCTAAAATCCTCTTGGCAACAAAGGAAAGCATCTAAAAGCTTCCTGATCCAAGAAAGCGAGAGTAGCTCCTGTGAGCCCACAGCAGAAAGCTCCGTGAATCGGTCGTTGACCTTCTTTTGTAAGGCCTCGAGCTCCAAGTCGAGGGTGGAAGGTTCGTGAGTGTCTCCCATGGCATGTATCTGTTCACGTCGGAGGCTCAAGAGTGATCGCCCGAACGCCGCCGCAGCCGAACCTGGAAAATCCGCCGTTGCTGGCATTATAAGATTACATAAAGTAGCATCAATAAGAAAATTAACGGATTTGGGGGGAGAAAGAGAAAAAAGTAGAGTTGATTTGGGAATGAGAAACCCTAGAGGGACAGGGGGTAAATATAAGTATGGATATGGGATGGGCACTCGGTACTTGACCGCGTCTGCGGAAAAGGGGGAATGTTGATTGTTAATGCTTGTGGTTTAACAAAGCATCTGCCAAAATTTAAAGTTACACGCGCCACCTTTATGGAAACGCAAGCCAAGGCCCAAGGGGGAGAGAGAGAGAGAGAGAGAGAGAACCGAGGTGTATTGTATTATACCTATTTATGTACGGATCGAATCAGGACCGTTTAATTGGGTTTGTAGAGCCTCAACTATTTGGGTCTGTTGCCGCGTCATTTGCAGAGAGACTTGGTCTTTAGTTTCTTTTTCGTCCGAAGAGAGAGAATCATAATGGCGATCTCATTTCACACGCTATTTCTACCTGTTGCGTTCAATGTTACGAATATCGTATTAGGCTCGATATTGAATTGAGTTTTAGAACGGAACTGTACCAGTATCGGTTGATATCGGGTACCAGGTACCGTTTTGGGATATTTTTTAAATTTATAAAATAGTCCCTAAATTTTTTAAAAATTATAAAATAGTCCATATTAATATATTATACAACTGTGCTGTATACTTTACTAGTTTATTGTTTATATC
>JANZLH020000119.1:554120-573371 GCA_026770325.2 Erythroxylum fimbriatum | reverse complement strand
TCGAACCCAAGACCTCAAGGTTTTGTTGGTTTCGAATTGAGGTCTTGGGTTCGAGTGGTGACTCATCCAAGTACCAAAGAGGACAATACCGAGGGAAAATCCACCCCGGTAGGGTCGCCGGTGCATACTCGGAGGGCTCTCCTGGGTCCCTACAATACCTCCCATTGTACCTATCGATATATCATTGAGAACGCTCAATAGAAATTGACAGGATGGCGAACTAAGTTGTTGTCACTCGCTGGCCCGGTTACTCTCACACAGTCTGTGATCTCAGCCCTGCCCATTTACACGATACAAACTGTGCGGCTCCCGAGACGCCTCTGTAATGATTTGAAGAGGCTCATGCGCGATTTTATCTGGAGATCCACGGAGTCCGTGAGAAAAACACACCTGGTTAATTGGGAAGCCGTGTGTACGCCAAAATCTCATGGGGGGCTAGGGCTTAAACGTATCCGTGCTTCCAATGATGCCTTGCTTTCCAAGCTCAGTTTGGCATTGTTCACTCAATCCTTTGCCCTTTGGGTCTGCCTTCTATGGACGAAGTACCGGATCGACCCTTATTCTTTGCCCTCTTCCCTCAATAGACACCGGTCGTCGGGCACCTGGCGAGGCATTTCTGCCACTTGGCAGTATGTTCCCCAGGGCATCAAATGACAGCTGGGTAATGGGTAATGTATCCACTTCTGGCTGGATAACTAGGTCCATAATTGGGGACCACTTTGGTTAGTGGCCACCTTCACCCCGCCTGCTCATATTCTGCAAGCCACAGTGGCGGACTTTATGACTGACGTCAGGCAGTAGCGATGGCCCCTCTTTCAACACTACCTCCCTTCTTCGGTCTGTATGGACCTTGCTGAAATACAACCTAATGTCGAGGGTCTCGAGGAGGATCGCATGACCTGGGGCCTTACCAGTCATGGGCGCTTTACCGTCGCGTCTGCTTATGAGCTGATTGCAGGTCACACCACAGTGGACCATCGCCTGTGGGCTTTAATATGGAAATGGGCAGGGCCACAATAGATTATAGCCTTTTTGTGGCTCTTGACTAAAGGGAAACTGCTGACGAACCAGCAGAGAGTGGCCCGTCAGCTCACTACGGACTGCAGTTGTTAGGTTTGTGGCCACGCAGAAACTAATTTACACGTTATCCGTGATTGTCCGAAAGCTCAAGCTTTTTGGCGTCAACTCACCCCAGAAACTGTGGATCCAGATTTTTTCCAACATGATATAGTCCGATGGCTAGCTCACAATCTCAGCACCCATTCACAGGGACCTCAGGGGAACTGGGTTACTATCTTTGGGGTCGCTTGTTGGTTCCTTTGGCAGTGGCGAAATCGGAGCCTGTTTGAAGCTAATTTTGTCTGGCCGGATGACGGGTCTCGACCCGTTCTGGAGTATGTAGCTTGGATAGGTAGAGCAAGTTCAGTGGAGCGCTTCATCCTGCAGAATCTGCGGCTCCCTCCAGGCACTTTAGTTGGATGGACGAAACCCCCTAACTCCTAGGTCAAAATTAATTTGGATGGTGTAGTCAAGCATCGTTCGACCCTGGCCACTACGGGTGGTTTAATCAGAGATTGCCAGGGGAGTTGGTGCGGCGGGTTTCTGCACTACATTGGCAGAGGTCCTCTAATTACCGCAGAATTATGGAGAGTTCACTCGGGCCTTCACCTTGCATAGACAATGGGGTACCGTCAAGTGATAGTAGAAGTGGACTCTCTTGAGGTTATAAACATTCTCTCCTCCTCCACTCTGGTTTTTACTGACGAAACTTTTTTGGTTGCAGGTATCTGTAGCCTTCTGCAACGACTTTGGGAGGTGTAGATGCAACATGTGAGTCGGGAAGGCAACCAATGTGCTGATCGTCTAGCCTCTCTAGCGGAGATGTCCAGTCCTGGCTTTCATTTGCTCCACGAGCCTCCTTTGCCGATTATGGACTTACTCCATCGGGACCAGCAAGGTGGCCAATACCATAGAGCCCTGCGTTACCTAAGGGTTTTGGTTTTTATTTCCTTTGTAGCAAAAAAAATAAAAATAAACTTTGATTTATTTATTGAATAAAGATAATATATTTTTAAATGTCTAATAAAATTTATTGTAGATATTTCTAATTCTTCTTTTTTTTACGTTTTATTTGTATACAAATTTTTTTGTTTCTCTCTTAATTTTTTTATTTTTCACTTATTTTCTTTATTTTTCCATTTTTAATTATTGTTATTATTCCTTTTTTTACTTTTTATTATTCTTTATTATTTTCCCTTTTTAATTATTTGTATCTTTTTCTTTACTTTTTACATGCCCTCTTTGTCTCTCATTTTATTTATGTCAATTTTTTTGTAATTTTTAAAATTTATATTCCTTATATTTATAATTCTCTCTTTTTCTTTCTTTATCATTCTTTTTGTCTTTTATTTAACAACTTGTAAAATTTGTCTCTTCCTCTTCTTTTTCTTTTTATCTCCTTCTCTCCCTCTCTTTTTGTCTCTATCTTTTTCATCTTGCAATTGGTCTATTTAGGTGGGACAATTCTCTCTCTCTCTCTCTCTTCTAGATGATATTAGGTAGCTAATAATCATGTAATTGGTCTAGTTAGGTGGGGCAATTGTATTTTTGATGTGTGACAACTATCCTCATAAAATAAAATATCTTAATTAAAATACAAATTGTCAAGAGTGTTGTAACTAGTCATGATAGATGAAGCACTTGTGTCGATGCAACTGATATATTTAAGTGAGGTAGTTGTATGTTCAAGATAAGACATCTGCTCAAATAGGATTAAGGAAAACCATTTAGAACATAAATATCCAAAAACGATACAACTAATCTAACTAGATGAGACAATTGTGCTACCAAAGTGAGGCAATTGTTCTTGAGATAACTCACTTAGAACATATAAGTATATAAATAAGAAAGAAAGATATATATATACATATACATATATACATATACATATATATATATATATATATAGAGAGAGAGAGAGAGAGAGAGATGGAAAGAACGAAAGAGAAAGATGCAGAGCTAAAGATAAAGCAATGAAGAGATAAAGAAAAGGAGAAAAAGAAAGAGAGAGAGGAACAAAGATTCAGAGGGATCTAGGCTCCATATAATGGTATCAACCTAGTCAAGAATCAACTGGTACCTAAGGTTCAAGGTTGTTATCTCCTTAGGATAGATTAAAGATGAAACCTATTTTATAGTAGCCCTTTCAAGTATTGTTTCTTTTAGAGGTTGTAGCAAGGAAGCTTCATGCAAAGGACTTAAGTAAGTCCATGAATCATGCTAGAAAGATGTTATAGCTTTAGCCCCCATCTTATGTACAATTCCCTTTTTAGCTTAGTATTTTATCTTGAGTATGTGGATCATTATCCATACGGAATTGACTTTAAGATTTAAACACCAGTAGCTACCTCTTTTATGTTGTATACATAGATCCATTTAACCTATAGGGAGCTTTTGTATTTAAAAATTCTCCATATCTTATTTATAAACTACACCTGATTTGTTACTCTGGAAGAATGAATTCCTAGTCTCCCTTAACATCTCGGCAACATACTGGTCACCTCAACTTACTTGGACTGAGGCTTTATTTAAGGTGTTACTTAACTAGAAGAATCTTTTTAAGAGCTACTCAATGGTCTTTGTAATACTCATTAGGAACTAGATATGGGAAATCTAATACATATATAAAGTGTTTAAGACCAAATTCATAAGTTTATGCCCATTAACTACTACATTTTATCAATTTAGTTTCTAACATTAAGTTAAATAATTATTTTTTATTTTGAAAATAGGTAAATAGGTTTTTAATTTGACTTATTGACTAAAGCAAATTAAAATGTATGCATAAAATTGGGATTGAATAAGTATTTTTTGATGGATCAAAATAGAATAATTTGTGCAGCTTTTGTGTTGCATAACTATATTAGAAGAAGAACAATTGGTGACCTGACTTTTAACATCATCAGTTAAGATCCTGAATTTATACCTCCATATGTATTTGAAGTTGTTGAAGTTAACTCTACACAAGAAGGCGTTGAAGAACCAAGAACTTAGGAGAAGGCAACTATTTTTGATAATATTGCTTCTATTTTAATGATAATTAGATGTCGTTCTTAGATTATAATAATCCTTTGATTTAAATGATGGTGTTGACTTATTTTGTAATATCTAAATTCTTATAAGAATATTTAAAGAAATGCTAAAATATAATACCCATGTCCTTATAAATCTTTTTTTAAGTCATGCCCTCATAAGTTATTTTACACATAAATATTTAATATTAAATAGTTAATTTTATCAAATATCTTTAAATAAACAATTGATATTATCTACTGGTCAAATCAGTTATATTAATCCACTGTCAGCTAACAGCTAATGCAATCCGTTGATTGCTATACAAGGCCTTACAATCATATGCGTTATTCTAGCAACATTATTGTAAGGGTGTAGATATAGCCCCTTCTGATGTTTGTCAAAGGGTATGAGCCTATAGCCTTTCACTATTATGCTACCTCTTTTATAATAGTTGATTTGTTGCTCAACATTATAACTTTAGTGATTTGATTATTAAGCTATTTTAGGATGTGAAAGGATTTAGGAGCGTGACTTATTTAAGTGATATTCATGAACATATTGCTTCCATAGGTATGATTATTCTTTTATAAGGTGGAGATATCTAATATGTTTTAAGATTTTCTTGAATGGGAAGATTAGAAAATTTCACTCAAATTTTCATAAACAACATTAAATGATGTATACTAAATCTATGACAGGCTTATTAGCTGGTCTTAACTCTGTGGGTATACAAAAACAACTACTCAAAAGTCGAGAGTTTTCTTAGCAAAGACACTCTAATGCTTAATTTATTAAAATTGGAAGGTGGTAATTATATAGAGAGATAATTGAGCTTGAAGATAGTGATTATGAAAACTTATCTTAGGTATCTGTGAAATTTCACATTGGTTGGAGAGGAGAACGAAGTACGCCTTATAAGGGTACGAATACCTCTTCCCCATAGACACGTTTTTTCGGATGCAGAAGAGCAAAATCATGAGGGACTTAGCCCGATGGATAACCCAAAGCAGACAATATTTGTGGGCTGTTACAGTATCTTCCATCTTTAATGTGTAGCTAGACTCGTATTATCGTTAGTGGAGCTGGATCCAACCTTTATTAAAGAGCTTAGTTAGACTTCAATTAGGATTCTACTTCCTTACATGGATGAATCCTATCTTAATTAAACTTACTATTTTTAAATAATTAGGTCTTTTATCTAGGCTCGAACTTGAAAGCCTAAAGGATGTTGATGAATTAACTCAAGGTCAATCTATACACATATTAGGGGTGTATCTCAAGGACGTACATATATCACCAAAATCGACAAAAATATTAAATTTCAAATTGGTGGCTTAGAGAATGGATATGGACACCAGAGTTTGTTCAATTTTCATTGATCGTCCCTATAAAAAGAAGAAGGTAACATAAGTAGAGATATTTTTATATTTGTTTCATTATTTCCTTTATGTTGGTCCCTAATCGCACCTAAGAAAGGGGTGAATTAAGTTTAGTAAATTTAAAAATCTTTTACAACTTAAAAAGATGATCAATTTCAAATAGAATGATGGAATGAAATGACAATTTAGCAAAGCTCAATTAAACATATAATAATAATGTAAAGGGTGTAGGGAAGAGAAATTACAATTCGATTTTATAATGGTTCAACAAACAATCCTTGCCTATATCTACTCTTTGGTCCCTCTTAGAATTCTATTAAATTCTTCTTTGAACAAGGTGAAAAGGAACCTTCTTACAATAATCTTTGATCGTATAAATAGTAACTCTTGTACAATCTTCTTTAAAACTACAATTTGTCTTTAATCAATCGAATAAAAGAAAATAGCCCCTAAAATCCGTTAGAACTTGCATAATTCTTGTTTTCTTTCTTTAATACTATAAGGCTTACAAACACCTTGCCATGAATGTATAAATGTTAATGAATAATCTGAAACTCTTTAAAATATGTTGTTATAACACCCAAATGCATAAAGATGTTTAACAGTTGAAAACCCAACAATTTATATATATTATTGCTCTAACATGTTGTTTGACATAAAAACTAATCATTATAACGTCTAGCAACAAAGATTTTAGTTGACCAATTTGGCATATTGATCAATTATTATGGTATATTAGTCAAGAATATTGACATAAACTTATGGTGTGTGTATATATATATATATATATATATATATATTTCGTAATTGAACTACATTGTTCAATCATTCAAAGATATTGATTGACCAAACATGCCATCCTGGTGGACCATTATATCAACTAATATAGTTATAACTTATGGTACACATTTTTACTAATTTTTGAAAGATATTGTTCGACCACACTTAAACATTAGTCAATCAATATGAACTTAGATTGGTCAACTAATGTACTTGAAGCATGTTTTAAAAAAGTTTTCAAGTTAGTCTACTCATTCTATTGATAGAAATTTGATTAACTCAAAATTTTCATAAAATATCCCTTAAATAATATTTTAAAGATCAAGAAGATTTTCTTTGAAATCAAAACCTTAATTCCTTTTTACAATTGAAAAAACTGTGCATTAAGTTTAAAATATAATGTGCTTATACATGAAGAGCCAAGAGATACAACAAAAATTAAAATTAAATTTTGTAAATTTGTTATACCTTGATCATCCGTTACTTTAATCCTTCACTTGACTAAATTTGAAGTTTAAGACCTTCTCTCCATAATCTCTATAAGTTGTCTCTTGACTTTATATTACATTGCTTTCTTTTAAAATATAAAAGCAAATTATTGTAGTAATTATATTTTGTTATCATCGAAATATGAATTGGAATCTTTCTAGGTTCAACACTCTCTTTTTTTATTTTGGCATATCTCAAATCAAGTCGTTTTAATGGAAGATGTCAAACTAATTTAGCATTAATCTTAGTAAAAAATTAAACAAAAACAATATAAAAAAGCCACTTTATAAATGAATACATGAACTTGAATGAATTTAATTGCAAATAAAATTAAAAGAAAATATTTTAATAATCTAATTTAGTACAAGTGAAGTAAAAATCAAATGGTATGTACAAAATTAATTCGTTAAGAATTTCATAAATTCATTATTCAATTTATTTCAAAGAAATTTTTTGTTTAACCTAAAAATTATATAGCTTTTAATAAATAAATTTAGAAATTTGTTAGTTATTAAGGATGTACTTAATATTAATTGGATAAATTGAATGAAGCTATTATCTTTAAAAAGTTGAAAAATTTTGGAACTTTCTGTTTCTGACCTATGGTCAGGGACCCCTTACCCCCACTAACTCCAAAAAATTTTACATAAAAAATTTTTAATTTAAATTTTGCCCCCATTAAAATTTTGCCTCTACTGAAATTTTTTTTTGCCTCTAGTAAAATTTTGCCCCCATTTAAAAAAATTTCTGGATCCGTCCTGCGATAATATGCAACCCACATAATTGATTAGTTACGTGAGTTTGCTAGATGTCTATACCGATATGGAAATTGTCTAGCAACTTATAAATGCACAGATCGATATATTTAACCTCGAAACGATTTGAAGGCAACTTAACTATGTAAAAGCAGTGAGGACAGTACATAAATGTTATTTAGAAGACAAGCTTGCGTTTTAGGAGGATGCATATTTCTATCTGGTTGTGCACTAACCCATCAAACATGTTGGAGCTTTCTTCAAATTTATTCACAAGGTAGCTGAATATCTGATCAACAACATTTTCTTCTCCAAAGTGCTGCTTCAGCATTCCCCCGAAAATAGCCCTAAATTGTAAATAACCAGATTCACCAGAACTGGGGTTCACATGGAACATCGGATGTGTCCATGTCTTCATGCTTTCGATGGTGAAACATCTATTTCTTTCTATTATTATTTCTTCCCACTCCTTAACTGTTGAGTAGTACAGAGGCAAATTGAAGGAGTCCACCTTTTCTTGATTAAGTACTCCCTAAAATCATTGATGATATTGTTTATAAGGTACAGTTGGCATCAAAGAATATGCAGACATATTATGATTTGGTATGCACCTAGTACACTACTACTACACCAATTCCAAACCCTAATCTATTTCAGATAGATATATCAATTTAATATCAAAGGAAGGAGGCGATTTGAGTGCTTACCATCTTAGCCAAGTCAGCGAGACATGATCCAAGAAAATCATAAAGTTTACCAGTGTTAGTCTGAGACATAAGGACCCCTTCAGGAAGGCCAGCGACGTGGATTATCATCAAACCTCCTCCCACGATTTCTTGTGCTCTAGCAGCTAGAAAGTCGTCCATGTCATTCAAAAACTGAGCCAAATATGCCTTCCTTACCTCTCTATCATGTCCAGTGCAGTGTATACTTCCCTTGTTCCATGCTGGAGATTGAGGGTCCACAACCTCTCTTGGGACTCTGGAGAGCCAATGAAGTGCATAGGATGAGTGAGCAATGTGAAGGGAGGATCTGGGGAATAGTCGGACGTAAAAGCTGCCTGGAACTCCAGCAGCATAATATTTTTGATAGGAAGGAAGGGCTTTGAACAGAGTGTTGAAGTCATTGCCAGTGAGATCGTTGAAGAACACTTGGAATTCCAAAGGCGAAGAGCCTTCCTTCTGGGCACTATATTTAAGCTCCACTGATTCTATCACGTTTTCGACTGCAATGAACGTGTTGGGTCCAGCGGAACAGCCGAAATCGGCTATCACAACTTTATTCCAAGAATCAAAACACGGGCTCTTGAAGTCAATCGTCTCGGTAATGCCTTTCATGACTATACCCTTTGTGGCCTCTACCACTTCCTTCTGTAGCCATTGAATAACCCCATCTGAATCTCATGTATTCAGTTTCATGGAACATATCTAAAGCACATGCATGTACATGCCATTTCCGACCTTCCCTTACAATTTGTGTGATGGCTTTTAACAGTAAAACATGATGGTATTGGTATCAGTAATATTAATATTAATTGTTAAAGCATGAAAGTTTGGGACTATGGATTGTTTTCCAAGTTGAGGTTATCAGGATCACGTTCAATAAGCAATATATCGATTCTCTGTTATAACAAGTAATCAACGGTACCTGAAAGGAAGAATTTTGAGTATAACTGCAAGGCCCATCTCCACCAGTCATGTGAATTGATTCTTGCAACGTTTTGTTCTCTACGTTTGCCATCTCTCTGTGACTCTCTAAGCTTGAATCAGTGACTTATTTAGATAATATAATTGGCCTGCTTCCGATGAATTTATAGGACTTTACGAGTGCTTGTAATCAATAGGAAGCAGCTTGAGGTTCAATTAGATTTTTTGCAATATCATCTAAAGTTTTTGTTTGACTTATTCTTTCCCTTTCTTTATGATTTATTGTCTGACTGTTTGATTGTTCTCAAGTTTGGCTTGTGTCATACAGGCTTTGTATGGTGAAGATAAAATCTTGGACCATTGAATTTTAAATCGTTTTCTGGCACCATATTCTTAAGCTGTAATTGCTGTAATTGTTAGGTAAACGTGACAATGAGGGGGGCAAATTGACAGAACGCTGGTAGGTCTTCGGGAGAAGGTAATGGTTAGTTGGAAATTGGCAAGTTTTTGTATTACCCGACGACATGCTTATGATGCAGCAATACATAATTATTTACGGATGAGTAGTGTTGTATGGTATAATGTGCTACATAATAAAGTTGTATCTACACGTCATGAAGATTGAAGAGAGAAGTGTATATATCTTGGCTAGGTCTTTACTGCTTCTGCTAAATGATTTGTTTAAAAACTTATTAGATACTTAGAATTCTTGTGTGATTATAAATCTTAAATGACTCAATTTGATGGACTATACTAATTAAATAGTGGTTTAACTTTACTTAATTCAATACTATCAATGACACTTTAATTCAATTTTCATATCACAAGAATCACTTTATTCCTTTTCCTCTATTTCTTGCTTACTCTTCACTTAAACTCTTTTTTTTCCTCCTAATTCCAACTCTTTCTAATTTCAAATATGGGTATTTATGTAACAATCTTTAAATTGTAAGTTAATATTTTGTGCAAATCTTAATATATATTAAAGATAAAGGTGGATAGAAGGAAATATGATAATGACACAAATTGGAGTTGAGTTTTCTAATTTTATTCTTCTTTATTTGTCTAAACAATTAATTAGAGTGAAATCTTGTTTTGGTTTTTCTTATTTCAATTACTATTTGATACCTTCCTACAATATTGTTATATTAGAACTTAAGATTTTCAATAATATGTTGTTTTTGGTAAAAATAAATAAAAACTAACATAATAAGATAGAAGTAATTGTATGATAATTAAATAATATCACAAGACTAAGTGCTAAATTTCATAATGAGAAGATTAAAATGCAAAACAAATTAAACGTTCTAGAATCCTATTGTACAACCTTTTGTTTAAATAACACCACAATGAGTTGTCGATTGTGATAATACAATCTTGTGAAAACTCAATTACCAAAAAAAAATCTTGTGAAAACTCTATTATATATAAATGAAAAGTTTTGTTTAATGATAGAATTAAAAATTTATTTTGAGAAGTGGTCTTAGAGGTTGGTGGAATGAGTTGTCCACCTTATATAAAACATGTTCTTAAATTTGAATGATGTAATTATAGAAGTCAATGAGGAGTGATTTAAAGTATTGAGGATCTTATATCAAAGTACATGTATATTCTATGGCTTCAAAGATAATTTTTTTTGTTATGTTCAAGGAACTTTAGTTTTGGCATCAGGTATGTGAAAAATAAAGCAAATATTTTTATTGCCAATGGTTAGGCTTCTTATAATGATCAAATATGATAGAAAATTACAAAAAATACAAGAAATTGCATGTTTAGTTTAATTCAAAAAAGCTATTTGATGCTTGTAAAATGAAAAAAAAAAGACATGTCAACATTATCAAATATGAAGACAAAGCAAGCAGAAACTATAAATGCATGTCAAGTGGTTTGTTGGTGAAAGAAGCAACAAAATAACAAGAACCAAGACTATTTTTTAATTGTTGTTTTTCACACAAGATAAAGCATCAATACATGACTTAATTGTAGAAAGCAAACAAAATAGGAACATGATACTGTGATTTGAAACCACTAACATTATGACTAATTGATATAAAATTTCCTAAGACCCACTAAGTCACAAATTGAAAAAACATAAAAAAAATCACATGTTACAAAAACTCAACCACAAATATTTTGAATCATCTTTTAAACACTCTCCCTTGATTCAAAATCACATACTCCTAACTGTAACCTGAAAAATTGATGCTTGGCTTGAGAAAGAGATTATTTAAAAATATATGTTTCTTACTCATTAGTGCTACATAATCTTAGCTCTGTTTTACCATCAACTACTATCTTTCTCATAACATGATGATGCATATCAATATGTTTAGCTCTACCATGAAAGGTAGGATTCTTTGTCATGTCAACTATGGATCAACTATCACATAATATTTCAGTAGCTTCCTTTTTCTAAGTCGTAAAGCTTGTCATGTTGCTAAAGTTGATATTGCATACTCTACTTCGAATGATGATAACACTACTATTTGTTTCTTTTTTAAACTCCATGTCATTGCTCTAGAAGTAAAGCTTAAAACATTGCCAAAAGTGTTTTTTTCAATCATCTACACATCTTACCCAGACGCTAACAAGATGTGATGATAAAAAACACACTTTTGGTGAAACTAATTAGTCTAAAATTTGATATTTTGTATACAAAATACCAAAATTTACAATCCCTCCAACATAATGAAGGATCCTTTTTTGCTACTCTCAAGTGTTGTTTTATAGGACTATGCATAAATTTTGGACACAACACTAATAGAGAAAGCAATGTCAGCTCTTATGTGTGTCAGATAGTTTAAATCACCAACTGAACTTTTAAATAGTGGTGGATTAATTTTCTCGATCCCATATTCACATTGTAGTTTCCCATTTATGTTCATTGATGTGGCTGCCACTTTATAATTTGTCATGCTAAACTTCTTCAAATGGTTTGCAACATATTTATTTTGACTCATAAAAATTCCATCAACACTTTACATGTCCTCAAGTAAAAAAAAATTGCAACATACCTAAATCTATCATCTCAAAATTTCTTAACTTACAGGACCTCAAAATCCTTATAAATCATATCATCCACATAAACGAAAACTACTAAAAAATCTTCATTACCTTTCTTCTTCAGATAAAGAGTGGATTCATTTTCCCTTATAGTGAACATGTTATCATGGAAGAATGAATCAATCTTACTATAGCAAGCTCACGGTGATGGCTTCAATTTGTAAAGAGCTTAACCTGTAAATTTTTGGTCCATTAATAACACAGCTTGAAGGTTGTGAAACATAAACCTCCTCTTTTAAATCATCATCTTAAAAAGTAGAATTCTGGTCAAATTAATACATAACTAATTCCAACTAAGCATCCAATGCTAAAAAAATTCTCATAATCCCAAATCGAGCAATAGGAAAAAATATCTACAAATTTTATTCCTTAATTGTGTATCCCTTTGCCACAAGTCAAGCTTTGTGTTTTTGGATGCTTTCACTATCATTATACTTTGTTTGAAAGAACCACTTAAGTCCTGTGACATTCTTACCTTTTGGAATGTCAACTAACTCTTATGATAAAGTTGTTTTAATGACCTACATCTCCTATTTTCATAACAATTTGACATTAAGGTTATTCTATAGCTTATTTAAAACAAGTTAGGTTAGTGAATAATAAAAGAAAATTAGGTTACTGAATAATAAAACAAAATTATTTGACTTAAAAATTTCCTAGAGAGATTGGAGTTTTCTTAGCGGTGTTTCACTACTGTTGCTAGAGAAGTTGGATGTTAAAGAATTTGAAACAATAATACTTATCGTGGTGTTATCACCGGGTGAGGAAGGGATTGAACTTGTAGGTAATAAAGGAGCTAAACTTGTAGGTGTTGGTGGGTTTAAATTTGTTAGTTATTTAACTTCAAAATCTCCCATAACTTGGTTTTTCATGCATTGTTTGTCAAAATTCCACTTCAAATTTGCTTATTCATTGAACACAACATCCCGCTTAATTATCAGTTTACAACTTATAAGATTATATAGACAAAATGCTTTGATTGGAGACTATAGGCAATGAAAATACATATCTCTAATTTTCCATCAAGCTTGGCATAGGAATTAACTAAAGCATATTCTATACAAATGAAGGCTTTTAAGTGGATTGCCTGAGGCATCTTACTTATCCAAGCTTCATAAGGCGTTGATTCAAAATTGCCTTTTTTGGTGAGATGTTCAAGAGTTATACTGCTATTACAACTGTTTCTTCCTAAAATTGGTTTGGAAGCCCTTTTGCCTTTAAAATGTTTCTAGCCATTTTCACTACAATTTGATTTTTTTTTCATTCTGTGACATCATTCTGATATGGTGTGTATGGTGCTATAAGTTCCTTGCGAATGTCAATCTCATACAAAAAATAATGAAATCATTATAAAAGAATTCGCCACCACAATCAATTCAAAGTGCTTTTATACTTCTCCCACTTTGCTTTTCCACCAGCATCTTAAATTTTTAAAATTTCTCAGAGGTTTTATATTTGAATTTCAGAAAATAAATCAAAATCATATGGCTATAGTTATAATAGCAAAAAATAGTGACTTCATCCAAATGACTATTTCTTCATAAGTCTACATAAATCAGCATGCACAAGTTCAAGACAATTAGAAGCCCTTCATGATTTTCTGATAGGAAATGACCTCCTATTTTACTTCCAAGAAACATATCCCTCATAAAAAACAAGTTCATCATGTTTTGTTAAACCAATAACCATTTTTTTGTAACTCAGAAGTTACAATCATTCATATTCAAATGCCCATAACGTCAATGTCATAAATTGGCCTCGTTACTTCCCCTAACAATTAAAGCTTTACTCACAACATTTGAGACATCAATGGGAAACATTCCATTTTGTATCATATAGACAGTTGCTATGTTCTAACCAAATTTTTTATCATGAATAGCACATGATTCACCATCAAATAAAACATAATATCATCTAGTCATTAACTGTCCAATACTCAATAAGTTGTGAGCTAAACTAAGCACAAAGTGCACTTTATAAAGAAGTTTAACATCACTTTGTACAATTTTGATGGAAATTGTATCTTTTCTTTAACTTTCATTTGTTTTTCTTCTTTGATTTTAACTTCACTTTTCTATGATTCATCAAAAAATTTTAATAATGACTTAGTTTCGAATACATGGTTAGAGCGTTCACAGTTTAAAAACCATACGTCTTTATTGTTGACACCATTTTGAATCTATGAATGGGCTACAACTCTCTCTCTTCTTCAACCTTCTCTGTGGAATTTGCTTATTTATGTACCTTTCACTATTTGGTCTAGCAATCTTCTTCTTTATCTCCTGATTTGCTATAATATCTTCATTAAATTGAGTTGTTATAATGACATAGTTCACCAAATTGACCTTTACCCTTTGCTGCCACCATTACCTCTTCCACAAAGTCCACCTTTACCTTTACCATGAGTTGTAGATTTTTGTCTTTCCCTTTTAAAACTCTCCCTTCACTTGAAAAGCCTTTTCCTTTTCCTTTTCATAGGACCTACTAAGTCTAGCTTTATGGGATAATAAGGAATTCTTCATTTCATTAAAATTATAAGCAAATAAGACCTTAATCTCTTCAAGTATAGCAACACATGATCAAAATTTGAGATTAACCTCTTTAATGCCTTACTCTTAATAGTTTTTTCTCATAATTTCACCATAAGACTTCATTTTATTAACAAGCTTAGATACTTTAGAAAGGGATTCTTGTACAAATTCTTTATCTTTCATAATTGTAGTCTCAAAGTTATGACAAAGAGTTTGTAATTTTATAGCAATTACCTTTCTATTGCCCAAATATTGTTGCTTCAAAACCTTCCATGCTTGTTTGAAGGTGGTAATTGCTAAAATTGAGGAAAATATATCATCATCTAGTGCTGATTAAAAGAGTAGCAAAGCCTTTGCATCCTCTATGATTTTCTTTTAACCGTTAGTCAGATTATGCTATTATCACCAAGTCTTGTAGTTCTTAGGACTTGGACAATTTCTTTATCTTGAGATTCCAAAGGTGATATTTTTCACCTTTGAAAATTGGAATTAGGGGTTATATAGTAGATTTTGGTTCTGTTGCTTGCCATTGCTTACTCTTTTACTATCAACTTTTTGTTTTTAGCTACCTTTTCTTCCTATTTGTCTAACTTACAAAGATGGATTGCACTCTTAATAATGCACTTGCTTCTTATGCATTAAATCTTAAAGGATGTCTTACAACTCCTAAGAATGCTCCTAAGAAATGCTCCCACTCTCAAACCACAAATGTTATTAAAAGGAGTAATAAAATATAGCTCTACAACAAACAAGAGGTTTTGCTACATTTTTTTGCTATGATTTGAAATTTGTAGCTAAAAGTTACTATTTGGATTAAATTTCAAAATCATAGCCTAGTCTATTGAAACAATAACTCCAACTTAAAATATTTCGTGGGTTTTCTAGAACTATTAGCTACGTTTAGAATAGCTTGCATTTTGTATTCTTAGCTAGTAAGAGTTGATGACATTTTTAATTGTTGATTTAGTTTCATAGAGAAAGGTTTTTAGGTATGAAATATTTTTCGTAGCTAATAAGATTTGGTGACATTTTTTAAATATGAGCTTATTTTTTTAGCGAAATGTTTTTAGCTACACAATATTTTACGCAGCTAAAACATAATTGTGTTCTATATCCTATAACTATCAACAACAAAAATAAATTTCGTAGTTAAAAACCTTTTGCTATAAAAATATTTGCGTAGAAAAAAGAAGAAGAATACAAAAATAATGAAAATGACAAAAAGAAGAGGAATACAAACAATGAAAACGACATTGTTTTATCCAACAAAACAATGACACTATTTCTCTTTGTCTTTTCTTTGTTTGTATTCATTTTCTAGCGGCTCCAACATCTTTGTCCTCTGTGTTTGTTGTATTCCTTTTATGTTTTTATGGTCTGGGTAATGATTCCTATATTTGTGTTAAACTTTAGTGTCCTTGTGTTCTCTCCACTAATTGGCAATATCTATTTTACCTATTCAAAAGGGTTCTTCTTCTCTAGGTAATTATGTTTTTAATTCATTTATGGTTAATTTATGTTAGGGCTAAGTCAATTGGTTAATGTAAAGTTGTGTTATGTGCTAATTGGCTTCTGATAGGAGCGAATAATAGATTGATGCGTTTCCTTTTCTCACCTATAATCAACTCTCTCTGTATATACCCACCTTTATTTCTCACTAGTATATTGTATTACTACAAGTTGAAAAACATGGATGATATACCTAAATTCACTTGTACAAGTTGTATATATGATGTTAATAGGAAGATTTCTACGTTGACAAGTAGGATCAGGGTGAAGTTCCTAATGGGTTTAAATGAAAGCTTTGAAACTTTTAGATTCACTAGTGTTAAGAGATAAGAAATAGAAATGTAACAATCATTCTTTACCTAAAGTTTTTAGAGTTTAGTTTTGGTTGTTAAGTTATGTTATGCTTATTAAGAATGATGATATTAATAATTTAATTTCAAATGTATTCTAACATAAGGTGTTGAAGCTCATAATAGCAAAAAAACACATTGAATCAAATTTTATAGTTGTTGCTTTTGAATTTGGAGGTATGTTTAAAACTGACTACTTGAATTCTTGTGAAAGTCTAAGTAAAATCCTACATACATGGATTGTAGACATAGGAGCCACCAACAATATGACACCACTTTCGAAATTACTCTACCTAGTTGTCAAATTACAAACACAAGTACCAATATTTTTACCAAATGGAGGCCATACCTTTGTTGCATATACTAGAGATGTCAAATTGCATCAGATATGTTCTCAAAAAAAGCTTTATATATGCCAAACTTTAAGCTTTATAAAGTTGGATGAGATTATCTTAACTAAATTGCAGATACTATTGGTTAGAGATTATTAAACATATATTTTTCATCATTTGAGATGTTGTTTTCATAAACAACATCAACTCTTGAATCAAGCTGAGATTTTCCAAGTCTTTAATGATGACATGGCCTTGTAGTTAACTATCAAGGAATCTTATTAGGAATCATAAGTTGAGGTAATAGAAGCTGTGAAATTGAATTAAGATAAAAGCCTACACAACTAGTAAGCAAAAAAAAAAAACTAACAATACTATCAATACTAAAATTATTTAGTTTAAGAACACACTCACAGTTCTAAATGCCTTTATACAAAACAAGGCCATTTTAAGCACTAGATGTTCTAAGAAATCAAACTAATAGGACAACGTTCCTTACTAATCTTTCATCAAAACTACCATTTACACTTGGAGTTAACTAAAGATTCAATGACTAGGAATAGACGATTCTCTAAATCAGCAATCATATGTATGAGCAAAAAATAGCCTTCTAATTGGCGAGAACCTCCTAGATTAACTCGGGATTATAAGATGACATTCTTGCAAGAGAACAACCTTCTAATTCAATGTTCTCTGGTGTAAATATTAGACAATCTTCTGTTTGGAACAATAGATTTGGTTCATGCTTCTTATTTTAAGATAGCTCATATTTCTTAACTACAAAGCCTTTAAATAAAAAAAATTGTCTAGTTTACCCACTTGCAAAACAAAATAGATTACCTTTTCTTAGAAGCATCACAATCTCTCAAAATATATTTTAGTACATTTTTACTTGTGGAGGCCTTAAGTGAAAATTTTAACCAGAACTCAATATTTCTTAACTATCATTGATGATTTTTCATCTTGTGTATAGACCTATCTGATGCAATCTAAAAGCAAACTTTTTTATACTATTAAATATTTTATTAACCTTATTGCAAACTAGTTTTAGACCGCCATTAAAGCTATTTATAAATAATGGCACTAAGTTTATTAATCATCAAATGGATGAAATTTTTATCAAGTGCTATAGGAATTTTACATCAACGAAGTAGTCCTTATACCTTGAGTAGAAAGGAGGTTGAAAGAAAACATAAGCAAAATTTCGATGTTGCGAGAGCCTTAAGATTTTACATAATAAGAAACCTACTTTATGTTAGAAATAAGTTTAAAACTTCATCAGTTCAAAATTTAGGTAATGTAACATAACATATTACATATATAACCCGCTTTATATATGTATACAATCATAATGACATGTTAAGATATTTTTAAAAGTGGCTTTCATGTTCTTGCTCGATAAAAATGAATATACCTATGGGTTTTGGAGATGGGTTCGTGTGCTTCCTGTTCTAATCTAGCTCATATACAAAACCTTCTACAAAAAAATTTTTGGTTCAATTTGCCCACTTATAACACAAAACAAATTACCCTTTCCTAGAAGAATCACAGCCTCCTAAAGGATGTTATACATTTTTTGTGGAGGCCTTAAGTGCAAACTTTAACTAGAACTCAAATTTCTTAACTATCATTGATGTTTTTCATGTTGTGTATAGACATATTTAATGCAATCTAAAAGTAAACTTTTCCATATTATTAAAGACTTTATTAACCTCACTACAAACTAATTTTAGACCACCATTAAAACTATTTATAGAGATTGGCATTGAGTTTATTAATCATCAAATGAATGAAATTTTCATCACGTGCTATAGAAATTTTACATCAACATAGTAGTCCTTATACCTTTAGCAGAAAGGAGCAGTTTAAAGAAAACATAGGCAATATTTGGACGTTGCTAAAGCCTTGACATTTTACATAATAAGAAGCCTACTTTACGTTAAAAATAAGTTTAAAACTTCATCAGTTTAAAATTTAAGTACTGTAACACAACGTATTACATATATAACCTGCTTTAGAAATTTAAATAATCATAATGACATGTTAGGACATATTTGGAAGTGGCTTTCATGTTCTTGCTCTATAAAAATGAATGTACCTGTGGGTTTTGGAGATATTATGGGTGCGTTTACTTTCTGAAAATTCTCTAATTTTCTAGAATTTTTTTTTTTCATAAAATAGAAAAAAATTAGAAAACATGTTTATTAATAAAAAAATAGATCAATTTTTTAAGAAAAACGTGTTTTCTATTTTCCCAATTTTCTAAGAAATTAGAAAACTACTTTTAATAGGTTTCCAAATTTTCATCTCTAATTTTTCGAAAACTAGAAAACACGCTTCTCA
>JANZLH020000119.1:542873-554020 GCA_026770325.2 Erythroxylum fimbriatum | reverse complement strand
TTTTTCAATATTAATTAGTAAACATGTTTTCGACAATTTTTCACTGAAAATGAAAATTGAAAATATATGCAAAAAATAAAGATAGAAAACAAGAAACTGTTTTCTGAAAGTAAACGCACCCAATGTTTCCTATTTTATTCTAGCTCATATTTCTTAAGTACAAAACCTTCTACCAAAAATTTTTTTATGTAGTTTGTCACTTGTAAAGCAAAATAGATTGCCCTTTCGTAGAAACATCACAGTCTTTCAAAGGATGTTTTATATATGTTTATTTATAAGGGCATTAAATGAAAGTTTTAACTAGAAATTAATATTTCTTAACTATCATTGATGATTTTTCATGTTGTGTATGGATATATTTGATGCAATCTAAAAGCTAACTTTTCCATACTATTGAACACTTTATTAACCTTGCTGTAAACTAGTTTCAGACCACAATTAAAACTATCTATAGATAATGTCATTGAGTTTATTAATCATCAAATGGTTGAAATTTTTATCAAGTGCTATAGGAATTTTGTTTTTGGTTGCCCACGAGGTGTTCTAGGCGGGTCTCAATTATAGGAATGTACTTTTAAACCATCCACACCCAGACTAGTTCCCGCTCAAATCAGGTAGGTACCTTGCGGAAGACAAAAGTGCTATAGAAATTTTACATCAACGTAATAATCCTTATACCCCTCAGTAGAAAGGAGTGGTTAAAAGAAAGCATAGGCAATAGTAGGATGTTGCTAGAGCCTTAAGATTTTACATAATAAGAAACGATTCTTTATGTTAGAAATAAGTTTAAAGTGGAAGTTGAGAAAAGGGGCATCGGACTTTCTATCTTGGGCAACGATTCGAAACTTATAAGTGGTGTCTGGTTATATCGTGGGTGCATGCCAACGTACGTAGAAAATATATTAGTGAAGAAGAAGAAGAGAAGACAGCAAATACATATAAATATTATATTATTAATGCATGTGTAAAAGGCAAGAGAAGAGACAATAGATTGATTGGCTGAGTGAATGAAATCCGCCGAAATTCGTATTGCTGTTGGGACAGTTTGTCGTTAAGGAAGATACCTGATTTAACGTGAAAAGGCCGGTAATGTATCGAATCATTTGTATCCACCTGATTGAAACTGAAATTCATCAGATTCCAAGGAAGATCAGAGAAGGAAGCATGGGATAATTGGAGATACGTACCTTATAGTATGGTGTATTTGTATGTGAATGTGCGAGAAAGAGAGTTGATATTAAGGCTTGACAGGAACGATAACAAGAATATCTTTTGTTGGGAAAAAAGGTATGAAAAGGTAAAGGCAAGTTTAGGGTTGGCACAGGGCAGCATATGCCTCTTTCACCATCTTTCGCTTTTTCTTTCTTTTTGTACTCTTACAAAACCCTCACCTTCACTCTTGTCTTAACCGCTTCTCTCTCCTCTCTTCTTTTCATTGATCTCATTTTTCTTCTACTTTGCTTGCTAGGTCTCTCTCTCTCTCTCTCGTTCAACTACATAGTACTCGCGGTCTTCTTATCTATTTATGTTTATGTTATTCCATGCATGTTATGTTTATCTTTGTTAAAGTATGATTATGAATTGCTTATTAGATGTTGATTTATCCTCATATTCAGGCTTTAGGAGATTCATCAGACCATCCAATCCTACTCGAATACAGATTTTTGATCTCCAGCCAGTTTTATTTTAAAGGAAAACTGAGCAGATGGCTCCTGTTTCATTGCCTCCTGGATTTCGCTTTCACCCCACAGATGAGGAACTTGTAGCTTACTATCTTAAAAGAAAGATCAACGGACGCCAGATTGAACTTGAAATCATCCCTGAAGTTGATCTTTACAAGTGTGAGCCCTGGGATTTACCAGGTAAGTTACATGCTATATTCTTTAGTTTTCGTTTCTATCTCAGGATTAAATGATGCAAGGTTCCAACAAGCCAACTTAAGATAGAGTGCAAAACAGACCAAGGAATATTGAGAGTTTCTTGTTTGTGAAACTTTTTGACTGCTTGATTTTGTGAATGAAGAGAATCTTTAGGCTATGGGATGTATATTATATCTTTTTCTCCTCTCTTTTTGTTTATGGAGAAATAAAAGAAAAGAAAAGAAAAGAACTCGTAAGAAGTGTATTATAATCCTTCAGGCCCTTCTAATGCATTAGAAAACGAAACAGAAAAGCTCCAGAGAAAGTAATAATTGAGCGATTTGGCCCCATCATTTTTAGGGTTCCTTTGTATTTGTTGTGAACAGCAAGATTTTAAGATTTCTTTGTCAAAAAGCTCCACAGAAAGGGAATGAAACGCTTACTAATCTATGCAAAAGCTTGAATTTTTTAAGTAAGACTGATTATATAGTGATGTTGCTTCGTTGAAAAGATAACGATGATGACTTCACTTTCCAGTTCTTCAACAATCCAAGACCGATACTGTCTTTACGAATGCTATTCCGAATAAAAAGATTGGCCATTAATTGAATGTGAGCTGAGCATGCATTGAGTAGAAATGAATAATCAATCTCTTATGGCGTATAATTACAGGAAAGTCATTGCTACCTAGCAAAGACCTTGAGTGGTATTTCTTTAGCCCTCGAGACCGCAAGTATCCCAACGGGTCAAGGACTAATCGAGCAACTAAAGCTGGATACTGGAAGGCCACTGGTAAGGACAGAAAAGTGAACTCTCAAACGCGTGCTGTTGGTATGAAGAAAACCCTTGTTTACTACAGAGGTAGAGCCCCTCATGGTGCCAGAACAGATTGGGTTATGCACGAGTATCGTCTCGACGAACGTGAATGCGAAACTGCTTCTGGCTTGCAGGTGCGTAACCACGAAACCGAACAACACAAAGTTTCCCTGTCCCATGCATTGGATTGTATGAGTTTTTGACAAATTCACAAATGCAGGATGCATATGCACTTTGCCGCATCTTCAAAAAGAGCATTATTACCGGCCCTAAGATCCAAGAGCATAACGCCTATACCACCAATCGGATTGCTGGTTATCATCAACATAGTTCCGATGTTGAACTATATTCCGAATTTGGCTCTTCTCACTCTCCACTGGATTTATGTACACCAAGTAATATTGGAAGTAGGTTACCCAATCCTTTTGATGCTGGCGAAACAGGAGATCAAGGGAACTGGACGGAGTTTCTATCTGAAGATGCATTTAAATTATCAACAGCTCCTTCCTTTTCAGGTTATGGAACTACTCCTTACCCTCCGTCAACGGTATGGTACTTACTCTCTATTATAGGCCGTTTTCATCTCAGAATCTCTTCCTTTCTTACGAGGGTTACATGTTGTTTGCAGGTTGATATAGCAGTAGAATGCGCAAGGCTTCAGAATAGATTCTCCTTGCCTCCATTGGAAGTGGAGGAGTTGCCTCAATTAGGACCAACTAACTTGAAAGTGAAACAATCAACTTCGTCTAGAGGAAGCATAAGTCAAACTGACATTTTGCAGGAAGTCATGATCGCATCTGATGCATCTCAGGAACTGATGATAGATCAGTCTAATTTCCAGGATACATGGGCCGGAAATTACGGTACAGCTTTAGAAGATGATTTCACCTTCTTAGCTGGAAATGACTCTCATCAAGTTGATGAGATGAACTCCATGGCATTTCCCGGCAAATCATGGATGGATCCGGATTCAAGGTTTCTAGAGATTGGTGCTCTGGATGAAGATTTCAAGCCTGCAGGGAGGATGCTGGAAAACTTGAGATGGATCGGAGTGTCGAATGAGGAAGGTGACAAGGTATGTGCAATTATTTGATTTAGATGAACGCTCCTTATTCTATCTCTTCATTGCCTAACGAGTCATGACGGAATACTTGCTTGTTTAACAGACTTACATGGAGGAAAACAAGATTGTCCCGTTAGACAATATTTCAACTTTCCGGCGGAACGACGCCCAAGGTACGTGTAACTCATCAGGTTTAAGTATATATGCCTTGTTTTACTTTCAATGTCTAAATAAATACGTATAATGTATATATGCATACTATTTGTTGATATGCCATCTTGTATTAACCGAATTCATATGCAGGTGCTGGCATTGGATTTGATGAAACGAATGACTATTCACTGGAATTCATCAACGATGATCCTGTAGCAAACTCCATAGACGATGTTAATGGAAACGAGAATGATTTAGCTAGTTCACCAAGCTTTGAGTTTGTGGAGGAGACCAAAGTGAATCATGGATTGTTTGTTTCGACTCGCCAAGTAGCAAACACATTCTTTCATCAATTAGTTCCTTCGCAGACTGTTAGGATTCACCTTAGCCCGGAGATGGCGCAAAACTTGCCGATAGAGAATTCACGCATACAAAGAAATGAGACAAACACCAGTACATTGACAAGAGAAAAGTTGGTCGGAATCAGCAAGCTGATTATGTGTCCTTGGAGAAAACTAGCGAATGCTGTTTTTTGTTTGCTTGTGATTATGCATTGCTTGTGTCTGGAGGAAAACACTGAAATTGATATGTTGAGAGGTGGTCTCAGCGCAACTAGTGGTGTTAAAGAGAATGGCACACTTTGGAATATGAATGCAAAGAAAAAGGCAGGAGGAACAGCAAGTAAGTGGGATGACAAGCATGAAAAGGAGTTGTTCGTAACCATAAGAGGTGGCAGTCGGGTTAGTGTGATTCTGAAGAAGTTGGGCCTTTTCCTAACCATTTCTTTGGCTATCTGCACCATGTGGATGAACCATGTTGTACTTAGACCTTGACTTCTTAGGTCCTGACCCATTTCCTCGCAATCTCGTTTTGCATGTCTTAACATAAGTTATCAAAAAAAAAAAAAAAAAACCGTAAGTTATCCAGTTGGAAGGGCAAATTTGCCCCATTTCCAATTTTAGGGATACAACTATTTTAATATACTTGTATTTGATCCATAGCAGAACATGTGACTCTACATTTATAAGTTAGCTGATATTTATGACACTTTTTATTTTTGATTCCTACTTGGTCCACAAACCATTTGCAGGAGACCATATATTCAAGTATCTACATAATAAGCAGGTATGTAATAAGAAGCACATTATCAACTAAAACATTAAATTGGCTGTGGTAACTAGCTAATTGTGGAAGATATGAAAAAAAAATAATGACGGTGATAGTGAACGTCTTGGATATTAAAACATCAAATATATAATATTTGTAGGGAGATAATAACACAACTCTCTTAAAGCTCAACCAAATATTAATGATAAGAAAGAACTCTTCAACTTGCAATATGAGAAAATAAGAAACTAAATAATAAATCAAACACTAAGATTTAATTGTGAAAAATCATGAGATAAACTAACAAGCGAATCCATTATATTCAATAAGGATTTACAAAGAAAAGTTGATCTCTCACCCTATAACAACAAGTTATCTCACAAAGTTTCAAGATTAAAAGCAAAGTTGATATCACAATCAACAATCACTCAAACCAATCCCAAAACTAATCAAACAAGGATGAGAATACAATACTATTTGCTCTTTGTATGTTTTTCCTCAATTTTGGACGTTATGACTGCACTCGATATTAAAATCTACATATTTTTGTCTTTTATATCATGAAATAGGTTTTTATGCATCGTACACAATCATTTACACGGCTTCAGCACTGCCTCACTTACAATTGTGCAAGGTTACAGAGAGTTATATAGTTTCCACACACAATCTTGTATCTGTGCAAGTGACGTATATCTTCAACACTACCTCACTCGTAGTTATATATAGTTATAGAGAGTTACATGGTCTCCACACACAGGCCTGTACACCATGTATGTCTTCACTCTTCAGATGTTTCTAAAGACTTATACGGTTAATCCACATAGCTGTGTAAGTCAAGACATAGGCGTGTAGCACTCTACAAGGTCATGTATCTCCTCAAAAAAGCTTCATCCATCTTATCTTCACTTGTTTATCATTCCCACAAATCATAAAAGCATCTACGATTACCAAAAGTCTCAAAAATAGGGTTGGACACTCAATAATCTCCCCTTCCAGCCCAAAAATGGGAAAGATACGTTATTCTTCATCATATACTTGAGATATATCCCAATAAGATTACTACAAAGCTCATGTTTATTTCTGGGAACCACTCAAATATGTATGAACCTTCTTCAACATTAATTATTGCTCTTTTATCACAAACCATAACTAATGATATCTAACGTATATGTGTTTTGTACGAAAATGATACATAGAATTTTGGCTCAAGTCAATAACATTTTGACTATCACAAAATACTAAAGAGTGTTCTTTTTTTCTATCCAATTCTTGAAGGAACCTTTTCAACTAGAGGATCTCCTTATAGGCTTGCATTGCAACTACATATTTTTCTTCAGACGTAGATAACTTCACACACATTTGTAGCTTGGATTGCCAACAGATGGCTCTCCCTGCAAACTTGAACAGAAAACTTGGAGTAAATTTTCTTCCATCAAGATCTCCAACCATATTTGCATCTATAAAACCTTATAGATTTGGATCACTATCACCAAAGCACAAACTCCACTTGATCTGTCTCTTAAGTATCACAAAACCTATTTCTTTGCTTCTCAGTGAACCTTCTTTAAATGAAAAGAATCTGCTCACCATCCTAATAGTTAAGCAACATATGGCCTTGCGTAAACCATTGCATACATCAAAGACCCTACTATAGATGAGCATGGAACAGAGGACATACCATATTTCTCCTTTTCTGTTGAGGGACATGCACACTTACAAAACTTGAAGTGAGATGTCAATGGTGTACTAACTGGCTTAGTATGCTTCATATTGGAACTTTCTAGCACTCGTTCAATATATATCTCCTCAGACAACCACAATCACCTATTCTTCCTATCTTGAGTCATCTTCATGCCTAAAATCTACTTTTGTTAGTCCCAAATCTTTCATATCAAAAGATTTCGACAAATCCTTCATCAACTTTTGGCTTCTACCAATGTCTTAACCCATAATTAGCTTATCATCAACATAAAGAAGAAGAATGATGAAGTTCTCACTTGAGAACTTTTTAAAATACACACAAGCATCAATGTAAGTCCGTTTGTAACCATGATCTGTCATAAAGGAATCGAATCTCCAATACTATTACCTTGGAGCTTATTTTAAGCCATATAGGCTCTTCTTCAACTTACAGCTCATATTTTCCTTGCCTTTAACTTTAAAACCTTCTTTTTTGCTCCATGTATATCTCATCTTTTAAATATTCATGCAAGAAGGCCATTTAGACATCCAGTTGTTTGAGTTCAAGATTCAAATAGATAGTTAGACCTAAAATTGTTCGGATCGAGGTCATCTTGACTACTAGTGAAAAGATTTCATCAAAGACTATATCCTTCGTTTGACTGATCATTTCACTACTAGCCTTGCCTTGTGCTTTACCAGCTTGTTACCATCTCTCTTTATCTTGAACACACATTTATCTTCAATGCCTTTTTTCCTTTTGGAAGATTTACAAGCTTATATGTATTATTCTTCTTCAAAGAATCCATCTCTTCCTTTATAGCTACAAGTTAAAGATCTTTGTCTTTACAAAATGCAATCTCTTGCATATTCTCAAGCTTCCCCTCAATAGAAAATAACAGGCATTCAAAACTTGGATACCTTATATAAGGACTTTTCTTCCTTGAGAACCTTCAAAGATGTGTTTCATTAGCTATTAGATCCAATTACTTCCCCTACTCATTATCCTCGATGGATTCATTTTCAACATGTTTTAGATATGGTTCATGTAGCTCATCATTATCAAATCATATCTAATCACTACCAATGTGTGTTTGGTTACACACTTTATCTTCTTCATTGATAGACTGCTCAATCGTCGAAGAAATTGGCAAAGTGCTAACAATACCATATGATGACCTACAGTGTGATGACTCATCTCCTCTTAGAAAATCAAACCTCTCTAGTGCTCTTAGAACATCACATCCCTGTTCCTAACGACCTTTTTCTTATCTAGGTCATAAACTCTGAATCTATATTGATCATCACCATAGCCAACAATGATGCAAGGTATTGAATTTGATCCAAGCTTCTTTCTTCGATCCTTAGGTATATATCTGAATATCTTGCCGCTAAAAAGCTCTCAAATGATAATATGTGGGATCATTGTCAGTCCACATTATGGAACTGAGGGAGCTTAAAAATCAGGTAGACTGTAGTTCAAACTATTTCTCCCCAAAACGTCTTTGGAAATATAGATATTATAAGCATGCAATGAACCTTCTCCACAATGGTTCTATTTATCCTTTCAGTAACCTCATTATATTGTGGAGTCCCTAGTTCGATTTTCTTATGTATAATACCATGCGACATACGTATTCTTTTAACACCTTGGAAGTATACTCCCTTTTATTGTCTATTCGTAGGCACTTTGGCTTACCTTTCTACCATAACATGAAACTTCTAGAAAGTTTCAAATACATAACTGTTAGAGTTTAACATATACACTCAATTCTTCCTCAAAGCATCATCAACAAATGTAACAAAATATTTGTTACCTTCTAGTGACTCCTTTTTAATAGGGCCATAGACATTTAAATGCAACAACTTTAATATCTTCGACTTCTTTGTAGATCTTCAGGTGAAAGAGACTCTATGATACTTTCCAGCCAAGCAATGATTGCAAGGATTAAGGGGTAGCGAGATCTTAATTGGCTTAAGGGATTTACTAACCAATAAATTTAACCTTTTCTCACTCATGTGTCCCAATCGTTGATGTCATAGATTTGGTGAATTTTCCTCTTTGGCTATGTATACTTCTTCACCACCACATGGCTTTAAGTGTATCTTGTACGGTGAGCAACATAACTTTCCTCGGGGCAACCATCATTCTGCATTTGGACAGTTTCCACTTCCCATCCCTAAAGTGTGCTGAAATCATTCTTGATGTAGCTGATAACAGATTTAGCATTAGGTCGGGAATGTGTCATACATCTCTCAAGGTCAATAAGCATCTAACGTTTTTCTGAACTCTGATATCACCCATAATAACTATCTTGGCAGAACTTTGATTTCTCATCTTTACACTCCTAAAATCTCTGCTCTTGTAGTTTAAGAAGTACTTCACCTTTAGAACACAATGATAATATGCTCCCATGTCAATCATCCATTTGGAACAAAAATTACTAGCATGGAAGCATTCACTAGTTGCTCAAACTAGGGACACCTGATCATCTGTGCTTAAAGATGTTGTTGTTGTATTTTTATCATCACCATCATTTCTATGATCTTATTTTTTCTGATCCCTCTTCCATTTATAGCAGAACTCTTAATATGTCATGGTTTATCACAATAGTGGCATGTCTTTACACCCTTGTCACCTCTAGATTTTGAGCAGTTCTTAGACTTACAACGACCTTTAGGACCCCTACTATTGTTCCTTCCCCTACTTTCTATCACGAAGGCGTGCACGTTGTCAACTATAATCTCCTTTCTTTTGATTTTTTCATTAAACATACTCTCTTTGATTACACACAAAAAGAGTACAAGCTCAAGAGATGAGTTGCTAATCGTCACCAGTAGCATCTCCCAACTATCCAGTAATAAACTCAACAAGAACAAGGCTTGAAGCTCATCATCAAGAATGATCTTCATTATAGTAAGCTTGTTGATTATGTCCTAGAAATTACTTAAATGTTTCGACACTAATTTTTCCACTTTCAACTTCAAGTTCACTAACCTCTTAATCAGAGAGGCCTTGTGATGAGCAGTCTTCCTTTCATACAGGCCTTTTAGCTTCTTCCATAGCTTAAAAGGATTTATTTCTTAAGACGTATGGTTGAATATGCTGATATTAATCCATTGTATAATAGTGCCCAAAGTTTTTCGCTTCATCTTTTCCCATTCTTTGTTTGACATTTTTTCAGGTTTTGAAGGAACATCATTCTTTATACCTTTGTCCCCATCAATAGGATTAAAGAGATACATGCAATAAAGAAGCTCCTCCATCAAAGGCCTCCAAATCGAGTAATTTGATGACATTAACTTGACCATAGAGTTGTTTCCACCTTCCATTACGAGAGCTCTGATACCACTTGTAGGAGACAATAACACAACTCTCTTAAAGATCAACCAAATATCAATGACAAGAAAGAAATCTTCAACTTGCACTAGTAAAACAATATTAGAATAAGAAACTAAAAGATGAAACAAACACCAAGATTTATTTGAAAACCCTCTAGTGTAGAGGGAAAAACCATGGGACAAATCGACAAACAAACCCACTATACCCAATAAAGATTTACAAAGAAAAGTTGATCTCACTCCCCATAACAACAAATTGTCTCTCAAAGTTTCAAGGTTGAAACCAAAGTTCATATCACAATCAACAATCACTCAAAAAACCAATCCCAAAACCAATTAAACAAGGATGAGAATATAATAATATTTTTCCTCTCTCTGTTTTTCCCCACTTTTAGACGTTATGGTTACATATAATACAAAAACCTATATATTTTTTATCTTTTATATCATGAAATAAGTTTTTATGCACTATACATGGTCACTTACACTACCTCACTTACAGTTATACATGGTTACAAAGAGTTATATGGTCTCTACTGTTAGACCCTGAACTTTCCTATTAAATGAGAAATTGTTGGTGATTATTTATGTGTAAAGAAAAGGAGAATTCTTGAATTTGAAATGAAATAGAAAATATGGTTTAGGTGCAAGATGAGTTATATGTGAAATGTTGGAAGTTAAAAGCTGGAAAATGTAATTGAAACACGTTCATTGAGTATGCTTCGGTGTTTTAGCCATAACTTTTACTCTAGTTATCCAAATGAGATTATTCTTGATTTGGATTAAACTAGAGAAATAGAGTTACAAGTTGTCTAATGAAATAGAGTTTTAATTCAGTCTCTAATAATTTCAATTTTGGGATGGAATTTGAGCACAGAATATTGTTTCAGCATAAGAAGAGTTCGAAAATGTTTGAGGTATAACTTTCAGATTACCGAACCAAATTGAGATGATTCTTGATGTCATTAGAAATTTGAGATAATGAGGAACATTTTTCTAGAAGGAAGTGCTATCAAATTCCTTCAATTACATGATTAGAAAAATGTCTTGATTTTTGGAAGGAGTTAAGCATGATTTAAATAATTTTGAGGTCTTGCTAGATTAATTATTTTATTTGGAGTTAATTA
>JANZLH020000119.1:502837-513719 GCA_026770325.2 Erythroxylum fimbriatum | reverse complement strand
AAGTCGCCTTGTATCTCATACAAGTCGCCTTATCACTACAAAATGCAAGCACAAGTCGCCTTGTATCTCATACAAGTTGCCTTATACCTACAGTATCGACTTACATGGGTACCATCAATGTTCTAGAAAATGATTAAAAAAGAAGAAGACAACTTGTCAGTGCAAGTTGTCCACAACTTGCATCAAGCAAGCTAGGCGACATCTTTCTTATGTAAGTTGTGGCGATGGAGGGTCAATAAAATAAACCCTCCCTTCCTCTTTCTCATTGATATGAATCATATGTGTTATGTGGAGATTGTGAAAAAGTGATTTTTTGGGTATTTTTAGGAAACATTTTCCTAAAAGGGTGAGTAACAAAATAATGAGGATACTGTCCTAAGAATAGTCAATTTGGGAAACACCTTATGTGTGAGTGCCATGATTTTATCTTGTTATTTTTCACTCTCTGTACCTGCTATTTTTATTAGTGAAAGATTATTCAGAGTTTGGTCCATAGATATATTCCAAATTAAAGGATGAACCATGTTAAATTTTTGTGTATTATTCTTGCTTACTCTACCTATGAGATATAAGTCGTTGATTTTTTTTTCCAACAAGTGGTATCAGAGCAAGGTGAGAAAATTACGACGAATTTTTTGGCACAATCTATTCAAATTTCGGGTGAACACAGTGAAAGTTTACGAAGAGTAAAATAGTAATCAGGAAAGGTGGTAGTTGTTCATGCATTTATTTTTGAATTAACACTCTAGCATCTTCTCTAACTAAGCTATCACAACTAGGTGCTATTCACGTATATAGTAATATTCATACATACTATATGGTACTATTCATATATATAGTACTATTCATATATATGGGTACTATTCATATATATAATACTATTCATACATATGGGTATTATTCAAAGTGAGGTTTGATTCTGTGTTAAAGGATTTCTCATCAAAGATGGAGGCAAAAATAAGTAAGATGATTAGCCTAAATGACTCCAACTACCATATATGGAAAAATGAGATGAAAGATATTTTGTTCGTCACAAAAATGTATTTACCGGTGTTTACCACGACAAAACCTAAAATAAATCAAACGAGGAGTGGGCATTTGAGCATGAGCAGGTATGTGGTTTTATTCGACAATTTGTCAAAGATAATGTGTACAACCACATTTGCAATGAGACTCACGTATGGATGTTGTGAAAGAAGCTCGAGGAGTTATATGCCTCAAAAATTGGTAACAATAAATTATTTTATCCACTAAAATTAGATCATATAAAATATTGAGAAGGTACCTCTATGGGAGATCATTTGAATGAATTTCAAGGGATTATGAATTAATTATTAGGAATGAGCATAAAGTTCGATAATGAAGTGATTGCCCTTTTCTTGCTTACCTCCTTACCCGAGTCTTGGGGAACTCTGAAGATTTCAATTACTAATTCTGTAGTTGACGGTGCTGTTAATATGGAATTTGTAAAAAGTGAAATTCTGAATGAAGAGATGAGATGAAGATCACAATGTTAGGCCTCTTCAACATAGCCATAAGTTTTGGTCATAGGTTCCAAGGGGAGGAGAAAATCTAGAGGTCTAAATTCTAGAGATAAGAACATAGGAAGAATAAATAAATATGCAAATGTTGAGTGTCATCACTGCAAGAAGAAAGGTCATATCAAAAGGTTTTGCCGAAAGTTTAAAGAAGAAAAAAGCAAAGGCAAAGAAGTCAAGAAAGATGATAACGGTGATGATGAACACGCATCGACAGCTACCACCATTGATGACTTTCACATCATCTCGTATGATAATGATGTGAATAGTGCATTCTGTGAGTTCAATTGGATAAGTGACAGTGGTGCCACTATTCATGCCATATCACATAAAGAACTCTTCTCATTATATGCATAAGGAAATTTTGGTGTCGTTAAAATGGGAAATTGTTGTTTGGCCAAAATTGCCAAAAAAAGGTGATATTTACTTAGAGACAGAAAATGGCATGAGATTGACTTTGAAAGGCGTCAGGCATATTCCTGATCTTTGCCTAAATCTGATCTCTATTGGCATACTTGATGATGAAAGTTTTTGTAGAACTTTTAAAGATGGAAAATGGAAACTTAATAAAGGCTTCTTGGTAATCACCAAAGGTAAGAAATGCTCAAAGTTATACGTGATGCAGGCAAAGCCCTCCAATGAAGTTGTAAATCCAGTGGAGAAAGATGGTGAAATTGAATTGTGGCATAGGAGACTCAGTCATATGAGCGAGAAGGGAATGATTCAGTTGGTGAAAAAGAATGCATTATTTGGAATTGATCAGGTACATTTAAAGAAGTGTGTTAATTGTCTAACAGGAAAGCAAAATAGAGTCGCTTTCAAAAATTTCCCTCCTTCTAGGATGAAGAATGTGTTGGATTTGATACACTCAGATCTATGAGGGCCAATGCCAAAGTCCCTAGGTGGTGCTCAATACTTTGTGACTTTCATTAATGACCATTCAAGAAAGACTTTGGACCAACAAAACAGATTGTTGGCCAAAATATCAATAGAATCAATAGTCTGAAGAAGCAGTTAAGTAAGTCTTTTGGAATGAAAGACTTGGAACCAACAAAACAGATTCTTGGCATGACCATTATCAGAGATAGAGATGTTAAGAAATTATGGTTGTCACAAGAGAAGTACTTTACGAAAGTACTTCAAAGGTTCAACATGGATAAAGCTAAAGCGGTCAGTTATCCTCCTGCTAATCACTTTAGGCTGAGTACTAAGCAATGCCCTTCGATGGATGAAAAGAAGGAAGAGATGATGAAAGTCCCCTATTCTTCTGCAATTGGAAATTTGATATACGCCATGGTATGTATATGACCAGATATTACTCATGTAGTTGGAGTTATGAGTAGGTTCCTTTCAAATCCTAGTGAGGAACATTGGTGCCGTGAAGTGGATTATCAAATATCTGCATGATACTTCTAAGATATGCTTATGTTTTGGAACTATCTAATATGTGTTAGTTGGTTACGCAAATGCACACATGACTAGTGATGTTGACTTAAGAAAGTCAATTTCAGCTTATCTAATTATCTTTGTAGGGGGAGCTATGTCATGGCAATCGAAATTGCAAAAATGTGTTTCTCTATCCACCACTAAAGCAAAATTTATTGCTGCAACTAAAGCATACAAGGAGCTCTTATGGATGAAGAAGTTCTTAGATGAACTTGGTTTTTAGCACAATAGATATCAACTGTTTTGTGGCAGTCAGAGTGCTATTCACCTTGAGAAAAATTCCTCCTTCTATTTAAAATTAAAGTATATTAATGTGAGATATCACTGGATCATAGTGGTGTTAGAGAAGAAGTTATTGCAACTTGAGAAGATTCACAAAATGAGAATGGATTAGATATAATGTCAAAAGTTCTACCAAAAGAAAAGTTTGAGTTCTGTTGATCAACTATAGGAATGATAGTAAACCTCATATATCAGTAGGGGAGAATTGTAAGGCGGTGCCAACTTACATGGGTAATGTCAATATTCTAGAAAATGATTAAAAAAGGAAGACAACTTGCCAATGCAAGTTATCCACAGCTTGGGTCAAGCAAGCTAGGCGACAGCTTGCATTAGCAAGCTATCCACAGTTTGCTTATATAAATTGTGGCAATTGAGGGTCTATAAATAGACCCTCCCTCCCTCTATCTCATTGATATGCAACATATGTGATATGTGGTGATTACGAGAGAGTAATTTTTTTGGGTATTTATAGGAAATGTTTTCTTAAAAGGGTGAGTGACAAAATAGTAAGGATATTATCCTAGGAATAGTAAATTTGGGAAACACCTTATGTATGAGTACCACTGTTTTGTCGTATTATTTTTCACTCTTTGTACCTATTATTTTCATTAGTGGAAGATTTATTCGAAGTTTAGATCGTGAACATAGCCCAAATTAAAGGGTAAACCACGTTAAATTTTTGTGTAATTTTTCCTTGCTTACTTTAACTATGAGATATAATTCTTTGATTTTTTTCCAACAATAGATGCTCATTTCCTATTAAGAACATTAACAATTTAATTGCATTGTCTTGGTTTTTATTCCTAAGTAAAATCATTTTTGGTACAAACTTTTCCAATGAGCTTGCTTAGTGGATAACTTCTTCTGTGTCCTGAAGAAAAAATAGGCAATATTATTTGTTACACCATAAACTTAGTGCCTACCGAGTAGACATGTCAAATCTTCCAATACTAGATACTGTCGTCATTTCTTTTTCATAGGCATAATGTATATACTCCATTTCATTGAGTTTCTTTTCTTAAGTCTTACCGAATGCCCCTCTTAACCAGTTAACCTCTAATGACTTTATATTAAGGAATTAGTGTTGAAAAGTAGATTTTATACCCACTAATTTAATATTTTAAAATTTTCTATGAATTTAGAGAAATTATGTAAGCAATTTGCTGTGTTTTATATTTATTTGTAGTTAGAAACATTTGGTTAGGTATAATGATTTTTGACCAAAATCCCTTTTAAATATGGACAAACTAATAATACTTTAACTCGTCCTATGAACTTTCTCGAATAGCTCACACTTAATCCTCTTTATTCATGTTGTGATCTTAACACACATCTTATATTTTAAATTTTGATGCATAAATCTAATCATTGGATCTTCTACTTTTGTTCCTTCGATTCAATCAATTATGAAAACATATATTAATTACAAGAAACTAGAATTTCATCAAATCAAAGAATAAATCAAATTATATTACATCCTAGGTTTAACCATCCTAAATCTATATCTTAATTTAGTTCATAATCAAGCAAAGAATAATAATTATGAAACATTAAAGAAAATAAGATAAATAACTCATTCTTCTTGAATCTTGAATCTTCAAAGAATTCTTGTTGCAGTCTTATCTTATCTTCAAAGAATGACGTAGTCTTGATCAAAACTTACGTGGAACAATTTGGAACGTGACTGATTGACATTCGTTTTCTATTAAACTAAAATTATAGTTAGTTTAATTTTGATAATTAGTGAACACAATCCTTATGTGATGATAGTCTTTTCATCATTTTATTACTTGTTTCCTGTTAATGTATGCCTGCATTAAAAAATTAACAATAGGTGTGAAGTTTAAATGGAAGTTTAAAATTGACTATGTAATACTGATTATGATGTAATGATTTACTTCAACTTTTTAAACATATCTATGTAATGATCTATGTAGTATCATGCTTTCCTTTTCTTCAACAAACCAATTAGTGAAAAAAAAAGTCTCCACAAGTACCTCTTTATGAATTATTGATATCAATTTTTCAAACCCAAAAATTACATCTTTGACAACTTTATAAGGATGGACTATTCAATAATAGCTTTGAGTCCCACCATATTTGGCTTTTCCTTGCTAAATGACTCCAAAGCTTATATACTAGATACACTATAATAAGTTATTCAAAAATGGTACAAGGCATTGTTCATTTGGTTGCAAAATTTTTCACACGTGTTTATTAAGCTAAAGGGCATGACATAAACTTATAAATACCACAAATAGTCACACATGTAATTTTTGGCTTATGTTATTTTGAATTACTAATGCAGATTAAACTAAATTTAATTAAATAAATATAATTTATCTTTAAATTTTATCTAACATGTAATTATCATCAATAATAATAATATAACTACACAGATATTAACAATTAAATATGTTTTTGTTTTGATTTTAAAAAATAAAAACTAAAAACATAAAATAAAAACTAAAACTTAGAAATTATAATAAAAAATATAAGTAGAACCAAATGGCCTGCGAGCTCTTTTATTAATTGATCTCGAATCGATCTGAGCCCACACTTAAGTCCAGGCTTTTTCGAGACCCAATTATTATAAACAAAATGATATTAAACTTCAAACTGATCTGATCTGATCTTAAGCTTGACTTATCAATTGACTATTAAAAACACTTGACTCATTTATCCTTAACCTAAAGTTAGGGGTTCGATCCTTGACTTTAGGTATGGAGTAGCCTTAAATTCTTGGGCTAGCTGTCCCACCCTGTGAGGTGCCTACAAACTAACGAGAGGATTAGTCACTTAGTCCACCAGTAGATACCTTGTCTAACTCTTAAAAATAAAAAAAAACTTAATCTAACCCTCTGTACCGTCTGTTGCCATCCCTCAAATTCTTTAATAAGCGTCTGTAATTAAATCATTTCACTTAAAAAGGCTTTGTACGAATTAATTAGGGCGAAAATCTCATCCTTAAAGAAGGATTAATTTATGTGGGGCAAATGAATGTCTCAACCCAATCTTCAGCCTCGTCAGTAAGGAGTCACCAACTAAGCATGTTTATTATTACGTGTTTATAAATTCATAATCCCAAGCCGGCCCTTCACATTATTCATTCGATTTCAAATTGATCATATGAGATAAGCGAAGAGACAAGAGAGTTGAAGAGGAGGGATTTAGGCGTCCGATCCCAAGAAAAGGGAACTAAATATCGGCTGATGTTTGTTCAAACAGGACAGGATTATGAGCTGCTCCAGTTTTAATCACAAGTTGAATCAGCGACTGCTGTTGCTGCTTTGTTCTTCCTGTCTTAGCCGATTCATTGCTGGCCTTCTCATCTTCCTTCTCTACCATTCTTTCCAATTGATTTCCAATTTTTTGATTCCTATACGTACGATTTACCTCTCAAAGATTTATACTTCTTGAACTCTTCTGTTGATTGGTTTCGTTGTTTTGTCATCTGGGTTTCTCTCTGTTCGATTTTGTACCCCAGATATCTGATTTTTTTCTGTTGTCGGATTGGCAAAATGGACGTGTCAAAAGGACAAGCCTTTCGCATTTCGGCAGATTCAAATGGTTAGTCCTACTAGCTTTTTGTACAATTACATTATGTGGTTATTGCTCCTCTTTCAAGCTTTGCCTTGTTTGGTGGTGGCCCTCTGCATTTACTCCGCATTAACAAAAAATCTTTCGATCAGCTTACCTGTATGGATGGACCTTACTTTTTAATTTTTGTCAGCCTGGTGATAGAGTTTGTGCTTTATTTTTGTATTACTACACGTTTTTTTTATGATGCAAAAATATCTGTCTAGTGCTTTATAAAGCTGGAGCTTCTGCCGACTCTTTTTCTCCCGGCTTGGGCGTTTCACTAGCCATGAATGGTATTTTCTTTCTCATTTATATTGGCCTTGGTGATTTTCGTGTGCAATTTAGTTTTTGTTGCCTTTCCTAATGATGTAAGTTTTCAGATCTGGTTCTTTGCATGTCTAATAAGTGTTTGTTGAGGATCCCATTAGTAGTTTGGTGAACTACCATATGCTCATTTAATCTGCTTAACTCTATGCTTTAATTTGGTGGTCAATGTACATAGTGTCGGAGTGGAGCTCATGCATCACGACCGTTTGAATATGTCCTTACCTTATCCTCTTTCTATAAGATTTAAAAATTTTACACTGCTGAATCTTTGCTGATTCATGTGCATCCTATACCTAGATTCTTTTTCCTCGAATGGTGAGTGGCAACACAGTTCGACCCCTACAGTCATTGTCATTGGTGGTGGTATCTCTGGTCTTGCTGCTGCACGTATTCTGCATGACGCAACAATTGAGGTTACAATGATTTAACACTTGTGTTTTCTTCTGTGTCATTATTCAAAAGGTGGTTTGTTTGTATGCGTGCATAAACATACATATTACATATGGATATCCATGTAAGCCATGGTGCTTGATTGTTGCTATTTTCTGAAGGTTATTTTGCTGGAATTAAGGGATAGGCTTCGTGGCCGTACTCATACCGACTACTCATTTGGTTGTCCACTAGATTTGGGAGCTTCATGGTAGATTCTTATTTTTCCTATCTTTTAATTTGGACCTTCCTTTCTGTATACGTCTTTCATAAATTTGGTCGCTGGACATTCCCAATGAAAGTTTTCTCTGTGCAACTCGGCTATCATCATGTGGCGTCTAGTATTTTTTATAAAACCACTTATTTACTTACGGTCCACTGAATTGTGAGGACCCTCCAATTTGGCAACATGGCATAACAATTTTGAGGCGAATTCAAAAACCATTAGATGAATGAACTTGCATGATAAGGGAATGAAACGGCTAGCTCACTGTTTACCACCAGACTTGGTCTGCAACTTTGGCTTCACCATGCTTAGGACAATTGATGTAGCAAATTTAGGTGTTTCGTATATTCAACAAAAGTCTATGAGAGAGAAGTATTGAAGATCTTAGAGATTTATTGTTAAATACATTATAAGAATGCAATATTTATTCTGTAGTAAAATAATTTAGGTACTCTATATAGGGATATTGTTGACCTAATTAATAGAACATATTCTAGTGTTCTTGTGGCATTTGTGTTCCTGAGTATAAGCCTCACAACTGAATCACATGAATCTTGTGTCTCTTTCTTTTTATCGTTTCTTGTTTACTTTAGTTTTACAACCTGATTGTGTACAACTAACATAAGCATAACTTGTCAATTCACATTTTTTAATGGTTTTCAGGGTACATGGTGTTTGCAATGACAATCCATTGGCACTGCTTATTTATAGTTTAGGACTTACATTGGCCTCTAGCTCTGTCATGAGGCCTTTAAGCTAAGTAAATAAGCTTATCGAGGTAGATGAGATGGTAAAACAACAATCTAATCATATTTTAAGGGTTGTTCTATGTAAGCACTCTCTCATGTTTTCCATGGCAGTAGCAGAACTAACAAACACTGAAATCCTTTTTATCTAATACTTTTAAGTTCTTTTGGAAAAAAACCATGTGATCTCATACTTATTATCATTGTTTACATATTTACAGTTACAGTCATCCAATGATGTGGATTTTGATTTTCTTTGAAATGCTAAACATGAAGAAAGTGAGATTGCATAGGATTATAAGGTGAAGATAAGAAGAAGATCCTTGCTAAGTATATATCTATTGGTATGACTCCTAATTGGAGTTGGCAACACATTATTTTTGCCTCATTGGGAATGAATAATACCCCCAGACATTCTAATGAATTTTATAGATTACTTGTGATGATGTTCCTTTAGTAGTATGGTGAATGATTGGGAAAAGAAGGAATCTTCTGAATTTTGAGGATGGAGAAAACTCTTGATTTCTTCTTTTAAATAATGGAAAGACATTTTATGGTTTTGGGTATCAGTAAGTACAAATTATTTTGCCTTTTCTGTAAATCTACATTGCTCTAGGGCTTGAATTATACAGAACATTGCTGCAGTGGATAAAATGCCAGAAATGTTTAGCATGAATACTTTCCTTCTGTAAACTGCATTAAAGTTATGGTAGAGTTATTTTTCATGAAAACATTAAGGTAATTTATGCAGGATAGCTAGAGGCAAATATACTAATCAGAACTAAGAATAGGGTGTAAAACTATTTGGAACTGACAAGAAGTATAGCCATGTGTGTGTTCTACGTTCTATATCTTACAAAGCATATGGAGCTACAATAATTTTGGCTACTAAGATTTAGATGTTCATTTCAGGGATAGTGAAGTATTGTAGATACTTGTAGCATTGTCCTTTTGGCAGATTAGTTGCACCTGAATCATTCTTGTTACTTCAATTATTACAAAATACTCAATCAGGTTGCATGGTTCGTAAAAATATCATACTGCTTTAGCTTGCTGCTTACTTTTATGTGAAAATCATCTCTGTTAGAGGAAATCGAAATCCTCAGTACTTGATGCACAACTTTGTTAACCACCTCTGTTTTCTGATGATCAGATGGATTAAAGTTATTTAATCGATGCTCTCTTGTTTTGGTGCATTTATTAAATCAGCTTATTACACATTCTATCATTAATTCATATTTGAACAGTTAATTTTACTTATCCAGTGTACTTTTCTTCTTACAGGTTGTAGATTTTGGAGAGGGTGGTCCTGTCCGCTGTTCTTGTTGGAAAGGTTACATAAATCCTTTCATGAAGTTCGTTGACCAAGGAAGACGGTTCATTTGCAATTTCTGTGGTCAGTTCACATTAATGTCTTTTTTTAGTTCTTATGCAACTTTAATTTTGAGGTGTTATTAGATGCTATGATATGCAGTAATGTAGTTATTGTTATTAGATGCTATGATATGCAGTAATGTAGTTATTCACTATCAAAATCTTCCTTTCATAAGTACTGTGTACTTCGTGTGTGATTAGAAATGTTATTCACTTTCAGATAGGATATATTTTGTTTGTTCCACTAAGTGTTCAAGATATATGGTATCTTCTGGCAGGATTCACCGATGAAACGCCTCGTGACTACCATTGCAATCTAGGTCCGCATGGCAGGCGTAGAGATGCTGATGAAAGGCCTGAGTTATGCAGGGGAACGGTTGAATTTGTAGCCACAGAGGAATACATGGTTAGTTTACTGGGGCTTGCAAAATGACTTTTTTATTCTTTCTTTCTCCAATTGAATAGTTCTGTAAAAGCCCAATGTCTCTTACAGCATGATGTCTACATCAGTCTTCTAGATATATTATTAGTTTCTACATTTATGTTCTAGGTGCGGGAACCAATGGAAGCAGTGTACTTCTTCCTCATTGATGTATCCATGAATGCTATACTCCGACTCCCAAGCTCTCTGAGTTCTACGACTTCTTCTCCTTCTCTCACCTCACTCCTCCCATCCTCAGTAAGTGTATATATGTACATAAAGACATATGCTGCCATATTCCTCTGCGTTTTTGTTAAGCAACTTTCTTTGTTTTTTGAGTGAGAATCATGATGTTATTTAATTGACCATTCAATTTTTGTTTTTCAATCAAGCAGGCATAGCATGCAAAGTTCTTTTTTTTATATTTTTTCATTAAGCATAACCTTGAAATCAAATTTTCTGATGAAGATTTGAGGAGATGTGAACAAAAGGATGGAGAGCAGAGGCGCGA